>PVKS010021623.1:0-34908 GCA_004027875.1 Aplodontia rufa | reverse complement strand
CACATTACAGTGACACAGCAATATCTATGTTCATAGCAGCACAATTTACTATTGCTAGGCTATGGAAACAACCCCGATGTCCCTCACTGGAAGAATGGATCCAAAAACTGTGGTACATTTATACCATGGAATATTACACAGCAATTAGAAACAATGATATTGCAGCCTTCGAAGGTAAATGGATGGCTATGGAAGAGATAATGCTGTGTAAAATCAGCTTAACCCAGAGATCTAAGGGTCAACTGTCTCCACTCATCTGTGGAGGTGGGGTCTAGACCCTAGACAATGAGAAAGTTGGTCTATTAGCATGTGTTAAATCCAGATAAGATGTAATGTTTTACAACATAATACTTTTTTTAGAGATATAGTGGGAAGGGGAAGGGTGGGATAAGGGAGGGTAATTGGGGGGGCACTCCTGGGGGTAATTGCAATATCCAGAATGTATACGCATTTTATATTATTTTGTTAAAAACTTTATGGTTGTTCAAAAATAAAAAATTTTTTAAAAAAAAGAAAATAAGTAGGCTTCATCCCAGGTATGCAGGGCTGGTTCAACATATGCAAAACAATTAATGTAATTCATCACTTAAACAGAATTAAGGACAAAAACCATATGATAATCTCATTTGATGCAGAAAAGGCCTTTGATAAAATTCCACACCCTTTTTGCTCAAAACTCTAGAGAAGATAGGGATCAAAGGAACCTATTTAAACTATGTAAAGGCTATATATTCCAATCCTCGGCTAATTAATACTAAATGGAGAAAAGCTGAAAACATTTCCACTAAACTTGGAATACAACAAGGCTGTCTGCTCTCACCATTTGTATTCAATATTGTTCTTGAGACTTTAGCCAGAGCAATAATGCAAGAGAAAGAAATCAAAGTGATAATAATAGGAAGAGAAGAAGTCAAACTCTCCCTTTTTGCTCATGATATGATCCTGTATCAGGAAGATCCAAAAAAAACTCCATCAGTAAACTGTTTAAACTTATAAACCGATCTAGCAAAGTGGCAGGCTACAAGATCAACGCTCATAAATCAGTAGCTTTCCTATACACTAACAATAATAGGGCAGAAGAAGAAATTAGGAAATCAGTCCCATTCATAATATCCTCAAAAAGAATAAAATACTTAGGAATTAACCTAACAAGGGAAGTCAAAGATCTCTACAATGAAAATTATCAGACATTGAAGAATGAAATCCACGATGACATAAGAAGAGGGAAAGATGTTCCATGCTCTTGCTTAGGCAGAATTAATATAATAAAAATCCCATTCTGCCAAAAGCTCTATATAGATTCAATGCAATCACCATCAGGATACCAATGTCTTTCTTTACAGATATAGAAAAATCAATTCTCAAATTAATTTGGAACAATAAGAAACCGAGAATAGCCAAAACATTACTGATCAAGACAGATGAAACAGGCGGTTTTGCTATACCAGATCTAAAACTACACTATAGAGCTATAGTAACAACGACAGCATGGTATGGGTATCAAGATAAAAATGGAATAGAAGACTCTGAAATAAACCTACAAATCTTTAACCATCTGATCTTTGACAAAAGGGAAAAAATAAAACATGGAGGAGAGACACCCTATTCAACAAATGATGCTGGACAAACTGGACAGCCACTGCAGGAAGTTGAAATTAGACCCTCATCTTTCACCTTGCACAAAAATCAAATCAAAATGGATCAAGGAACTAGGAATTAAACCAGTTACCTTGCAACTGCTGGAAGATAAGTTAGGACCAACACTCCAGCATTTGGGAATAGGCAAAGACTTTCTCAACCTGTCTCCTAAAGTGAAAGAAGTAAAGTTAAAAATCAGTGAGTGAGATGTCATAAAGCTTAAAAAAAAACTTTTCCACAAGCCATGGAAATAATCAAAATTTTCAAGAGACTTCCTACAGAATGGGAGAGCATCGTGGCCTGCGATTCTTCTGACAGGAGACTAATATCCAGAATTTACAAAATCCTCAAAAAGTCTCAACTTCAAAAACACCAACAACCCAATCAATAAATGGGCCAAAGAGCTAAATAGAAACTTCTCAACAGAAGACTTTGAACAAGCCAATGAGAAAGTGCTCTAAATCATTAGAAATTGGATAAATGCAAATGAAAACTACATTAATATTTCACTTCAGGCCAGTCAGATTGGCAAAAATGAAGAATATAAATAATAATAGATGTTAGAGAGGTTGTGGCGAGATAAGAACACTAGCACACTATTGGTGGAACTGCAGACTAGTACAGCCCCTCTGTAAAGCAAAAAATTAGGGATGAACCCACCATAAGATCCAGCTATCCCTCTCCTGGGTATTTTTCCAGGGGAGTTGGAATCAGCACATTATAGCGACACAGCAATATCCATGTTCATAACAGCTCAATTTATAATAGCTAAATTATGGAACCAACCCACATGCACCTCACTGGATGAATGGATTCAAAAACCATAGTGTATGTATATACCAGTGAGTTCTACTTAGCAATTAGAAACAATGATATTGCAGCCTTTGAAAGTAAATGGATGGCAATGGAAGAAATCATGTTGAGTGAAGTTAGCTTAACCCAGAGACTCAAGGGTCAAATGTCTTCACTCAACTGTGGAGGCTGGAGCTAGACCCAGGCCTGTGTAAAAGGTAGTCAACCATCTTGTTTTAGACCCAGAAAAGGCATAGTAACCCATAACCTAGGGCTTTCATAGAGATTATCAGGAAGGAGGTGGAGAGGGATAAGGGTGGGAGAATAGGGTGGGATCTAGGGGATAAATCTAAATTAAGAATATATACATATCATATTGTTATGTTGGATGCATTTTTGATTGTACAATAACTAATTTCCTTAATTAAAAAAATCATTGATTCAAATCTATGTAATACATTGAAACTAGTCACCAAAGTCATTGGTTTATATCTCTGCAAAACAGGTAGCAACACTTTCCAAGTTCCCATCTGTGTCTATGAGATGGGGGGAAAGTTAGGCAGTCAGAGTAGTTAGAATGTTTGAGTCAATCAAGGGAAAACCGGTTCTTTTCCTTTAAGATCAATGTGACATCCCCCAGTGCTAGTGAGAAGAGTCTGGCAAGGTGGTTCCAGATGCAGACATTCCCTTCTGCTAAGCCAGGCACCACATTCTTTCTACTGATGCCCGAGGTGCAAACCCAAGGCTGGACCCAACCAGAATTTCCCATACCCAAGTCCTAGGTTTGGGGGAAAGGATAGGATAATCAATTGAAGGGAGAACATCCTATAAAAAGGGCAAACCTCACTGTCTCTTTGGCTCTGTCCCCTTCCCCCACTCTGAGGGAAGTCTTCTCTTTTCCCTATGCTTTGATTTCTGGTATTTTCTTAAAATAAAGTCTGCCTTATGCTTGCTTCACTGTCCCTCAGTTTCATTCTTTGACCCCAAGAGGACACAAACCCTGACTTCCACCAAACCGACATCATCCAACCCCACTGCTTAGTTTTCCCACCTCTGGGACCAAAGAGTTGCTCCCACAGGTAAACTTCATGGTCTTTTTTGCATATAAAGGTCCTGAGCATAGCTGTCAATCACTCTCTACTGGTTAGCTTCTAGATGTGGTGGAATGGGGCCCTTGGTCCTGACTATCTAGCCATTTTACTATCTCTCCTAAACTATCTCAAACTCACACAGGAAGGAAAAAGGTCAGAGGAGCACTCAAAACTTAAAACCCAACAGTAATAGGGGGGAAATTTTTATTTGAGAAATACCATGGCTAGACTAAAGCCAACTCCTGAAGTGAGGCCTGAGTTGGCTCTGCAGCCATTTTTCTGTGGCTCTCTAGCCACCTCACTGACTTTACACAGCAAGTGTCAGAATATTCCCACACCCAAACACCAGCAAAATGGGCTTGGGGTAATGCCCCTGCAGAGTACCCTCTTGGGAATTGAGCTGGAGAGAATTCTTAGAATTTCTACAGTGACCACTGTTGGTGGTGCATTGGTGAAGTCCCACCCCTACCCCTTGCTGGTTGGCGGCAGCGGCAGCAGCTCAGGTGTGGCAAATGCCAAGGTGCTAAGAACAAAGCCTTATTCGGAATTGAGCTGGAGGGAATTTCCACAGAGACCACTATCAGACAATGGATTGCTGAAGCCCCATACCCCACTTTCTAGTCTGCTTTGCAAATATAGAGACAGAGTCACTGGCTGTGGCACAGTGCTTAGCTACCAGGAAAATGCCAAGGTGCTTAGAGCAGAGTACCCTATTTGGAACTGAGCTGGAGAGAGTTACCACTGAAAGCTCTGCTGGGCAGTTGATTGCTGAAACCTGCTCTCCCACACTCTCCCTGCCTTGCAAATTGTATTTGATTTTACTTTTAAGAAAGAGGACAGGGACAGTGAGAGACAGAGAAAGAGAGAAGCAATTTTTATTTAGTTTTTCACGTGATTTTCATTCCTTGGTCACTTCATTGTGTACCTGATGCTGGAGTTTGAAACTCACATACTCGCACATGCCAGGCAAGTGCCCTAACTGTGCTGAGCCACTGCTCCAGCCCCTCTGCTCTGCAAATTAAGGAACAGAGTCAGCTGGGGGATTTCAGTTCCCAGGAAAGTGCCAAAGGACACAAAGGACCACTCAGCAGACACTTAGGCTGCCCCTCTGCAACTCAAATCTCCACTTACCCATTGGACATAGTGGCCAACTTTAGTCCAATTAGGACACGAAATCACAAGCTCTCCACTGCTAACACCTGTGCACTCAGTGGACTGAGACAAAACCCAGAGTTCCTCCAGCCAGGAAAGGACTCCTCTGATTATCAACCCCTAGCAGAAGGGAAAGTCACCACCACAAGCCTGAGACTGAAACCAGCATCCAAGCACCAAACGAAAAAGAAGCAGATATAGAACTGAGGAAACCGCCAGAGGAAAGGGGAAGATACCAACCTTCATAGATACAACCCACCCACCTAACTCTCTTCTTTACCTCCATTTACTTCTAAATTCAACCATATTAGATTCTCTGTTTCTCCCTTTCCCTGTCCCTCTCTCTTTTCCTTCTTACCTTGGTGCAAATTAAATGATCTTAGATTCTCTTCCTCTCTCATGCTCCTAACCCCTCTCTTTCTGCCTGCCCTCCATCTTACCTCTCCTACTTACCCAAGCTTCCTTCCATCCTCCTTCTAGTACCCACTTAAGGTAATAATAAGATTACTAATCAACTATTTAATTCATTCTAGAATTTTTATTATAGATATTTCACTGAACTTGAGGAACTGAAAAGAGTAATTGTAAAAAACTTTTGTTTTCACAAGAATTTCTCCAGCCAGGAGAATGAGAATTGGCTTAGAAGAGACTATAGCAAACAGGTCTTAATAGGTTCTCTTAGACAGGGACTGATATTGGGGTCAGCAGAGATTACACATTGAGTTAAAATAGTAGTATCTAGAAATCTACCCAATCCAGAGTCCATAAGGAAAAGAAGCTTACAAAGTAAGCCCTCACTTGAAAACTTAACAATACAGAAAGATGGGTAGATGTGCAAACAACATGAAAAGCACAAGGGAACTAAAAGAGCCCATGCTACACATAATACCTCAACAACAGACATCAATGACAGCACAGTGGAAAAAATATCAAAGAAGGAATTTAGAAAATTCATACTTAAACTACTCAACAAGCTAAAAGATAAAGTAAGGAAGAAACACACAGAGGAAATATAGGAAGTGAAAGACCACTTCAACAAAAAGATAGACATCTTTACAAAGAATCAAATGGAAATCCTTAAAATAAAAGAATCAGTAAACCAAATTAAAAATTCAATGGCAAGCATCACCACTAGATTAAATCACTTGGAAGAAAAATTCTCCAGTCTTGAAGATAAAAAAAATAATCTCAAGGATTAAGTAGACCACAGTGAAAAGTTGTTAAAAGATCATGAACAGACTATTCAAGAAATTTGGGGAAAATTGGGGTGGAGGAAAATTTGGAGGCACAAACTAATGGTCTAAACAATCTTTTCATTGAAATAATTTTGGAAAATTTTCAAAACCTTAAGAATGAAATGAAAAATATATAGAAATCACAATAGACCCAACCCCAAGGTACATTATTAAGAAAATGCCTGACATACAAAACAAGAAGAAAAATCTTAAAAGCTTAAGAGAAAAGAGAAAAATCACATTTAGAGGAAAACCAATTTGTATCACAACTGATATTTCAACTCAGACCCTAAAAACAAGAAGGACTTGAAATAATATATTCCAAGATCTGAAAGAAAAGGGATGTCAACCAAGTATACTATACTCACCAAAATTAAGCTTCAAATTTGAAGATGAATAAAAACCTTCCATGGTAAACAACTAGAAAGCAGAACTATAAAACATATTCAACAACATATATCATGAAGAAGAAACAAAAAAATGAAAACTAACATAGGGAGACATTACACTAGAAGAATAATCATTCAAAAGAGAATCAACACTAATTCAAATATTAAAAATAAACCAAAATGGGAGGAAAATAAAAATCATCTCTCAAATATATTACTGTATGTAAATGGTTTAAACTCTTCAATCAAAACACATAGGTTGGCAGATTGGATTTAAAAACAAGACCCAAGACTCAACAATATGCTGCCTTCAAGATACACAACTCATAGGCATAGACTACATAGGCTAAAGGTGAAAGGATTAGGGAAAATATATCATGCTAATCTCTCATAAACAAGCTGGTACTGTAACTCTCATACCAGGTGAGGTGGACTGCAAACCAAAATTAAGAGACAAAGAAGGTCATTTCATATCACTCATGGGAACTAACAGCAACAGGATAGAACCATCATAAATATGTATGCCCCAAACAATGGAGCATCGATACACATAAAACAAACCCTTTTCAAATTCAAGAACCAAATCAACCACAGAACAATTATTCTGGGGACTTTAACACACCTCTTTCATCACTGGATAGGTCAGCTAAACAAACACTAATAGACCTTTTTAGAATCTCACCCATCAACATCTGAGTATACTTTCTTTTCTTCTCAGTGGCACATAGGACATTCTCTAAAACCGATCATATTCTATGGCACAGGAAAAAAAAAAAAAGTAGAGATAATACCCTGCATCACACCAGAACATAATGAATGGAAACTAGAAATCAACAAGATAAAAATTAGAAATCATTCTAACACATGGAGATTAAATAATACACTCTTGAATAATGAATGCATAACAGAAGAAATCAGGGGAGAAATTTTAAAATGCCTGGATATAACTAAGAATGGTGATACAACATATCAAAATCTATGGAACAATATGAAGGCAGTCCTAAGAGGAAAGTTCATAGCATTTAACTCATTTATTAAAAGAATAGAAAGACACAAAATCAAAAACCTAACATTTCATCTCAAAGACCTAAAGGAAGAAAAACAAAACAACACCAAAATCAGGAGAAGACAGGAAAAAATTAAAATCAAATCTGAAAATCAATGAAATTGAAATCAAGAAAACATACAAAAGATCAATAAAACAAACAACTGTTTTTCTGAAAAGATAAACAAAATTGATAAACCATTAGCCACACTAATGAAAAGAGAGAAAATTTCGTATCATTAAAATCCAGGATGAAAAGGGTAACACTCACTTCTAAAATCCAAGGGATCATCAGAAGCTATTTTGAAAACCTATACTCCAACAATCTAGAAAACCTTGAAGATATGAATGAATACCTGAAGAAATACAAACCACCCAAACTAAACCAGGAGGAAAGAGAAAACATAGCAATTGCTGGTGATGAAATAGAAACAGCCATCAAAAGCTAAGGAGCAGATGAATCCTCAGCTGAGTTCTACAAGACCTCTGAAGAAGAACTAATACTAATCCTCCTCAAATTATAGAAAAGGGAACTCTACCAAACTCTTTCTATAAAGCCAGTATCACCCTGATACCAAAACCTGACAAAGACAAATCAAAGAAAGAAAACTTCAGACCAATATCATTGGTGAACATAGATGCAAAAATCTTTAATAAAATATTGTCAAACTACATACAAAAACACATTAAAATGATAGTACACAGAGCTAGAGTGGTGGTACAGAGGTTAGGGCACTTGCCTCGCATCCGTGAGGACACAGGTTTGAACCCCATCACCACTTAAACAATGATGGAGCAAAGAAAGTCTCATGAAAAAGTAAATCAAACTGATTCTCTTTCCTTATTCTCTCTCTCTTTCTCTCTCATCATACTCTCACTGTTCATCTCTCTTTAAAAAAAAATGATAGTACACCATGACCAAGTGGGATTCATCCCTGGGATGGAGGGCTCGTTCAATACTTGGAAGTCAATAAATATAATTTGCTGGGGCTGGAATGGTGGCTCAGCAGTTATGGTGCTTGCTTGGCTCCCCTGCAAGGACATGGGTTCAAACCCCAGCACCACACACACAATGAAATGTCAGAGCAATGAAAGTCACATGAAAAACTGAAATAAAATAGTTTCTTTCTCTCACTGTCCCTCTTTCTCTTAAAAAAAGGGGGGAGGGGAGCTGGAGCGGTGGCTTGGCAGTTATGGCATTTGCCTGACATGTGCAAGTACATGGGTTCAAACCTCAGCACCACATACACAACTAAGTGTCAGAGCAACGAAAGCCATCTCTCACTCTCCTTCTCTCTTTAAAAAAAAATTAGAAGGGAAACATGGCGACCACCCCACCACCAGTGACTCCGAGATGCTCCCGAGAAACACTTCACACAGCAGGAGTGGAGGTGGATTCTCATGGTAGGACAAAGCCCTCAGTGTGGGGGAACATTACCCCCCTGCTAAATTTTTTACTCCAAAGAAATACAGTGGTGCATTAACGAATCTAAACCAGAAGTTTGTGGCACTCCCCAGGGGATGGGGAGATATCCTGGAGGGGACAAAATGGCGTAAGTATCCTAACCGAATACCCTAACCTGGTCGCAGCGAGCCCTCTGATCTGCTCGCTCTTAATTTACAAGAGCTGAGTATATATCTCTGGGAAGTTGTCTCTCCATTAACAAACTTACAGCTGTTCATGTGCCGCAGCCGGCTGGTGCCGTCTGCCATTTTGAGGCTTCACTGAGGGCGGGGCTGGTTGCTCACTCATCAAAAATGGAGCCAAACCCATAGTTTAAGCATGGTCTTGAGGCCTCAGCCTCCATGGTCAGAAAATCAGAATCTACTGCTCCTCTATCTGGCAGTCTCCCAAGGGGGCTGTGTGGTGCTGAGATTCTCCTCTCCAGCTCTGGTGGCTACTGGCTCTACAGCTGGGGGAGGAAAGGAATGGGCACAAGAACCCTAACTCAGTCATGCCAGACTACACCTTTCCACCCGTGCTCACAGTTTACAAGAGCTAAGTCCAAGCCCTTTAACCTAATCCCTCACACCATCGAACCTAGGCTGCGGGTGCATCACAGCCAGCTGGCTCCACCCACCATTACAAGGGCAGGGCAGGATGCTCACAGCGAAACCAGATCCATCCTCCACGAACAGAAAAAGAGACGTTACCCACACACACACCTGGCCTTCTGCCCTGGGGACTGAGTGGAACTGCAAATCCCCACTCCAGCTCACAAACCTATCAGATGGAGACCTACTGCCCGCCCCCTTACACACCCAAATAGGAGGAGTCTGTGAACAGAGCCTGGTGCAGCAGGGCACATCCTTCACAAGAGGACCACCTGGCTCAGACTCTGCAAAAGCTGCCTGTAACTCTCCAACAAGCAAGGTCTGACATCAGCCTCAGGAACCTTTGAACAAGAGGAGCAGTCTGGGGTCTCCATTAGCACCTGAGCCCTGTGCACAGCCAAGGTTCCATAGGTCCTTATCTTTTCAGGTGGGCTCCCCCTGGTGCTTGCAACTGAGAACCACATAATTACGGGCACAATCTGGATCCTTCCTCACCAGGCTTCCGTCCATTCCACAGAGCAGCTCTTGGGGCTTCTGAAGATCATAAGTCACCCAGAGTGGGTCAGCAGTGATCCTGGGGAAGCAAGTTTCAGTCTGGCCAATCTCCTTGGAACAATCAGAGCCCCACACATCTACACTGGGATCAACTAGACTGTCTACAGCTTCTGAGCCCCAGGCCCAAGAAATTCTAGAGTGTGGACAGGCAAAAATAACCACCTCAGGAATACAGCTCAAGGGGGGCTGAAATCTATCCTCACAAGAAGTGTGAGAGGGCAGTTTCTTATTCCCCTTTGCAACAGAAGAATTTGAGGAGATCCTCTAAAAAAACCAGGTCACCAGACATAACCAAACTGCATCTCCCCCAACAAGCTCAACTGTGAAGAATTCCCAGCTAGATGACAGACTTGAAAACTTCCCCCCACAGTACATACTCACTGACTAGGGGACAAAAAATCAGAACTTTCCCAACTAGTTTTGTTTTTTGTTTGCCTCTTGATTTTTTTTTCTTCTTTTTTTTAAATGGGGATCGAGCTGGAGTATAATATTTTTAAATTGTTCAACTTCTAACTTCTAAACGTTATTGTTTTTTCTTTTTTTAATCCTTTTTAGCTTTATGGTTAGTACTAAATTTGGTTTTGGTGGGTGTAAATATTTATCCATGTGTATGTATTGGTGATTGGCCCCTACTGTCTCTATGTCTTCTTGAACCCAATTGCTGACTCTATAGCATTGGGATCCAACCATGAAAACATTTCATGATAGCAAAATAGTCTAAACGTCCAGTGAGGGAAGAGAACCACACCCCATACTAACCTCTTCTTCCCCTGTACTCTGGTAATTCCTAAATATAAGCAGTTTTCTCTCATCCTCACCCAAAGTCTTTACCCCACCCGCACCCCATTTCTATGTTTTCCTTATTCCTAATAGAACAACCTACTCCCCCCTAATCCCTTGTTCCTCTTTACCCTAAGCCAGGTGTTCTAATTTACCTCCCCAATTCACCTCCTTGACTTCCTAGTCATTTCTTATCCCCACTTACAGAGGACATGCTATCTGAAGAAAGAAACACCCTTCAAAACGGGCACTCTCTTGCTATTATAATATATTGTGAGAGCTCTCTCAAAGAAAACTGTAAATTTTGGTGCTAGTCATCATCACATCTGTTTCAGTTGAAACTGTCTAGTATCTGCACCTATCGGCTCTCAAGTTATCGCAGATTGGTCTGGCACTTTTACATCTGAGTTGACCAAATAGCTCCCCATCACAATGAAGCAAAACCATAAGAAGCTCCAATTACCCCTCCAAGAGTAACAAGGTTGAACTCCAAGACACACTCCCTGTTTCTGAATGAGGAAAAGGGGAAATAACTCCTCAACCTCACAGCTCTCCAACCAAGAATCCCATAGCTGGGACGCTAGATGAAAACCAAAGATATTGTATCAACATTATGATTAGTAACTCAATCAAAGAGTTGAGAGAAGAAATAAGGAAAGAGATCAGAGAATAATTTCAAGAGAAGAGAAACAACTTTTATAATGAAATAAGGGAGCAATTCCATGAGATGAAAGATCAGCTATACAAAGAATTAGACATTCTGAAAAAAGAGATGTAGCAGAGCTATCAGAATTGAAAAACACGGTTAACTAAATCAAATCTTCACTGGAAGATACCAACGCCAGAGTATACTCCACTGAAAATAGAACTTCAGCTCTTGAAGAACGTACATCAGAGGTAGTGGAGGAGGTGGCGTGTGGGGCGAGCCCTGGCTGGAGAGGCATTGAGGAGGAGGAGTTGGGTGGCAAGCCCAGACAGTGTTCAACAATAAAGAACAGATGAGGGGTTCTCAAAATGGCGTTCATCCCACCATCGCTGACTCCCAGAAACTCCTGATTTTCACCTCACCCTGTAGGATAGCACCTGGATTCCCACACAGGAGCCTGTTAACAGAACTTGCTCCAGCAGGAGGCTTCCCTCTATAGGGGATCCTCTGCTTCAGCCTCTGCTTGAAATCTACCTCAGGAAGTTTTGAATATATGGGCAGCATGGGCTTCACCTTAGCATCTGAGCTCCTTGCATAGCCAAGGCTGCATAGGCCTGGACCTCTCTAGTAGGGCACCTCCTAGTGCTTGCAACTGAGAATCACATAGGCACTGACACAATCTGGACCATCTTCTGAGGGTTTCAGTCAACCCCACAGAGCAGCTCTTGGGACTTCTGAAGATCACAAGACACACAGAGTGGGTCACCAGTGATCCTGAGGAAGCAAGTCTCAGGCTAGCCACTCTCCTTGGATCAGTCAGAGACCCACATGTCTACAACTCAATTGTCTACAACTTCTGAGCCCCAGATCCAAGAAGTATCTAGAGTGTGGATTGGCAGAAAGAAACCATCTCAGGATTACAGCCCAGGGAGAGCTGAATACCCCTTTGCAACAGAAAATTTTGAGGCGATCCTCTAAGAAAAACCAGGGCACCGGACTCAACCAATCTGCTTCTCCCCAGACAAGCTCAACTCCGAAGAATCCCCAGCTTGATGTCAGATTTGAACATACCACCCCATGATACATACTTCCTAACCGAAGGGCCAGAAAATCTCAGAACTGTAAAAACTAGTTTTGTGGGGTTTGGTTTTGTTGTTTTTTTTTTTTTTCTTTTTCATTTCTTCATCTTTTTCTTTTATTATTTTTTTAAATGGGAATCTGGCTGGAATATAATATTTAAAAATTTTTAACATTACTGTGGGTTTTTTGGGGGGTTTTTTCCTTCTTTTTCCTCTGCTCCTTTCTTGCCTTATGAATAATACTGAATTTTGGTGTCAGTGGATGTAAATACTTATCTGTGTGTATGTATTGGTGATTGGCTTTTATTTCTGTAGGTCTGGTACTCTGCTAATTCCTAAATATAAGCATCTTTCTCTCATTCTCACCCCAAGTCTTTACCCTACCCACACCCCAGTTTTAGGTTTTCCTTAGTCCTAATAGAATAACCTACTGCCCCATAATCCCTAGTTCCCCTATACTCTATAACAGGTTTGATTTTATGCCTCCCCAATTCACTTCCTTGACTTCCTAGTCATTCCTTCTCCCCAATTTTAGAGAAACCCTAATACCTGAAGAAATTGACATGCTTCAAAACGGGTACTTGCTTGGTATCATACTACACACAGTGAGAGTTCTCTCAAAGAAAGCTGCTACTATTGGTGCTAATTATCAGCTCATCTTTTTTAGTTGAAACGGACTATTATTTGCACCTATAGCCTCTCAAATTCTCACAGAACCGTCTGGCATCTATAGGTCTATATTGACCAAATAGCTCCTCTTCACAATGAAGCAAAGTCGTAAGAAGCTCCAATTACTTCAACAAGAGTAACAAGGCTGAAATAAAAGACAAGCTTTCTGACTCAGAAAATGAGGAAAAGGAGAAATAATTCTCCTCAACCCCAGAGCTCTCCACCCAAGGATCCCATAGCTGAGGCCCTAGATGAAAACCAAAGACATTGTATCAGCATTATGATTAGTAATGCAATCAAAGAGTTGAGAGAGGAAATAAGGAAATAGATCAAAGAGCAATTTCAAGAGGTGAGAGACAAATTCTTCAGAGAAATTAAGGATCAATTCCAGGAGATGAAAGATCAGCTGTATAAGGATACTGACATTCTGAAAAGAGATGTAGCAGAGCTATCAGAATAGAAAAACATGGTTAACCAATTCAAATCTTCACTGGAAGACACCAACACCAGAGTAAACTCCACTAAAAATAGATCTTCAGCGCTTGAAGAACTACTATCGGACAATGAGGATTGCCTAAACAATGTAGAAATCAAAGAAGAAAAACAAGATAAACAGCTTATTTTACATAATCAGAACTTCCAAGTAATATTTGATGAGATGAGGCATAATAATCTGAGAATCATTGGCCTAGAGGAAAACTCCGAACAGCAAACAAGGGGATTCAGGAATCTTTTAAGTGAAATCATAAGTGAGAACTTCCCTCATTTTGCTATTGATCTGGAATACCACATCCAAGATGCTTATAGAACACCATATAGACCTAATCAGTTGAGAAACTCACCAAGACATATCATTTACAAATTGAATAATAGAGAAATTAAAGAGAGAATTCTAAAAGCTGCTAGAGGAAAGCCCCAAATCATATTCAGAGGCAAACCAATTCAAATCACTACGGATTTTTCAGAATAAACAATGAAGGCCAGAAGAGCTTGGAACAATATCTTTCAAGTGTTAAAAAATAACAACTTTCAACCAAAGATAATATATCCGGCAAAACTCAGCTTCAAATGCGAAGGGGAAATTAAATACTTTAACGATAAACTCATGCTTGCAAGATACGTGAACACTAATCCCGCTCTACAGAGCATTCTTAAAGATGTTCTCCATTTAGAAAATAATGCCAACAATATGCTAAATCCTTAAACTAGGGCAAGTCAATAATCATACTATACAAAAACTGACTTTCAAGATGACTCAAAACTCTGTAATAGATACAAAGTCTGTGAACCAGCCTCCCATATCTATTCTATCCTTGAATGTGAATGGTCTCAGTGCCCCAATTAAAAGACACAGACTGACCCATTGGATCAAAAAACAAAATCCAACAATATGTTGCCTGCAAGAGACACATTTGACACTCAAAAATAGACACAGGCTGAAAGTGAAAGGATGGCAAAACATCTACCAGGCCTGTGGCCAAAAAAGCAAGCTGGTGTAGCGATTCTAATTTCTGACAAAACTAATTTCCAACTAAAACTAGTCAGAAAGGACAAACAGGATCACTTTATCATACTAAAAGGGACAGTTCACCAAGAAGATATAACGATAATCAACATTTATGCCCCCAATTACAATCCCCCCAAATATATGGAAAAAGTCCTTAAGGACATTAATCCCCTCATCAATCTCAGCACAATAATCCTGGGGGACTTCAACACACCACTATCAACTCTAGACAGATCATCAAAAAATAAATAAAGATGTCTCCAATCTGAACAACTCTATTAATCAATCGGGCTTAACAGATATTTACAGAATATTCCATCCTAAGACAGCTGAATTTATCTTCTTCTCATCGGCTCATGGATCCTTCTCTAAAATAGACCATATGCTATTTCACCAGGATAATCTTAGCAAATATAAAAAAGTGGATATAATCCCATGTATTCTGTCAGATCATAATGCTATGATCTTAGCAATCAACAACAAGAGAAACAATAGTAAATATTCAAATACTTGGAAATTGAATAATTACCTCTTAAATGAAGGATGGGTAAAAGAGGAAATGAGAACAGAGATTATGAAGTTTTTGGAATTAAACGAGAATGAGGAAACAACATACTGAAACCTCTGGGACAGGATGAAGGCTTTCTTAAGAGGTAAATTTATAGTACTGCATGCATACATCAAAAATCTAGAAAGAGATCAGATTAATAGCCTTATGCTCCAACTCAAACGATTACAAAAGGAGGAACAGTCCAACCCTAAATCTAACAGAAGACAGGAAATTACCAAAATCAGAGCTGAAATCAACAAAATTGAGAACAAAAAGGCTATTCAATCTATTAACAAATCTAAGAGTTGGTTCTTTGAAAGAGTTAACAAAATCAACAGACCCCTTGCCAAACATATCAAACGGAAGATTGAAATGAAGCAAAACAGCAAAATCAGAGACGAAAATGGGGACATCACCGCAGACCCATCCAAGATACAGAAGATTATCAGAACCTATTTTGAAAACTTATACTCTGCCAAATTTATTAACCTGGAGGACATGGACAGGTTTTTGAACACACACAACATCCCCTCTTTAACACAGGAGGACATTGAAAACCTCAACCAACCTATCTCAGAAAGCGAAATTGAAGCAGCAATCAAAGCTCTCCCAAAAAAGGAAAACCCAGGTCTGGATGGATATACGTTGGAATTCTACCAAGCCTTCACAGAAGAACTAACACCGATTCTCTACAAGCTCTTTCTTGAAATTGATAGAGTGGGATCACTCTCAAACACTTTTTATGAAGCAAATGTTACACTGGTTACAAACCCAATAAAGACATGTCAAGGAAATAAAACTACAGACAAATTTCCCTGATGAACATTGATGCAAAAATCCTTAATAAAATTTTAGCTAATCGGATACAAAAGCACATTAAAAAGATAATCCATTACGATCAAGTGGGCTTCATTCCAGGAAAACAAGGCTGGTTCAATAGACACAAATCAATAAATGTAATTCACCACATAAACAGAATTAAAAACAAAAATCATATAATCATCTCAATTGATGCAGAGAAGGCATTTGACAAAATTCAATACCACTTTATGCTCAAAACTTTGGAAAAGATAGGGATCCAGGAGAGATACTTTATCTATATCAGATCCATTTACAACAGACCCATTGCCAACATTATCCTCAATGGAGAAAAACTGAAAGCATTTCCACTGAATTCAGGTACGAGACAAGGCTGCCCACTCTCCTCACTCTTGTTCAATATAGTCCATGAAACTCTTGCCAGAGCTATAAAGCAAGAGAAGGAAATCAAAGGTATTCGTATAGGAAAAGAGGAAGTTAAGTTATCTCTATTCACTGATGACATGATTCTATATCTAGAAGACCCAATAACATCAGCCTGAAAACTCCTAAAGCTTATAGGTGTTTTCAGCAAAGTAGCTGGCTACAAGATCAACTCCAGTAAATCACTAGCATTTCTTTACTCCAGCAACAAATCCACAGAAGAAGAAATCAGGAATTCTCTCCCATTCACCATCACTTCCAAAAAAATGAAATACTTGGGCATTAACCTTACAAAGGATATTAAGGACCTCTACTAAGAAAACTATCAAACACTAAAAAAAGAAATTACAAAAGTCCTGAGTAGATGGAAAAACATTCCATGCTCATGGTTAGGCAGAATCAACATAATAAAGATGGCCATTCTACCCAAAGCCCTATACAGATTCAATGCAATCCCCATCAAGATACCTATGACATTCTTCACAGATATAAGAAAAAGCAATTCTCAAGTTCATATGGAATAACAGGAGACCCAGACTAGCCAAAACATTACTCTATAGAAAGGAAGAAATAGGGAGAATCTCAATACCTGACCTGAAATTATACTACAGAGCTGTAGTAGCAAAAACAGAATGGTATTGGTATCAAAACAGAACCGAAGTCCAGTGGAACCGAATAGAAGATCCTGAGACAAACGCCCATATCCTTAACTATCTGATATTTGATAAAGGGGGCAAAAGCATAGTCTGGAAGAAAGATAGCCTGTTCAACAAATGGTGTTGGACAAACTGGACAACCATACGTAGACAACTGAAACTGGATCCTTATCTTTTGCCCTGCACAAAAATTAAATCAAAATGGATCAAAGACCTGGATATTAAGCCAACAACTTTAAACTTACTAAAAAAAGAATTAGGGTCATCACTACAGCATATAGGAGTTGGTAGCTACTTCCTTAACAAAACTCCCAAGACTCGAAGTGTAAAATCAAAAATAAATGAATGGGATACAATTAAACTAAAAAGTTTCTGCACAGCCAAAGATCTAGTCAAGAGCATCAAGAGAGAACCTACAGAATGGGAGAAAAATTTTGCCTGCTACACCTCGGACAGAGGGCTAATATCCAGAATATACAGGGAACTAAAGAAACTAAAGTCCAAACTCACAAATAATCCAATCAATAAATGGGCTAAAGAACTCAAAAGGAACTTCTCTCCAGTGGAAGTCCAGAAAGCCCATAAATATATGAGAAAATGCTCTACATCATTAGCTACAAGGGAAATGCAAATCAAAACTTCAATGAGATACCGCCTCGCAACTGTTAGAGTGGCAAAAATGAAGAATACAAACAACAGATCCTGGAGGGGCTGTGGGAAAAGAGGAACACTGTCACACTGCTGGTGGGACTTCAAACTAGTTCAGCCACTCTGGAAAGCAGTGTGGAGACTCCTCAAAAAATTAGGGCTGGAACCACTTTATGACCCAGCTATCCCACTCCTGGGTATTTTCCCAAAAGAGTTAGAATCAGCATATTATAGTGATGTGCCTTCATCAATGTTTACAGCAGCTCAATTTACTAAAGGTAGACTATGGAACCACCCAGATGCCCCTCACTTGACTAATGGATAAAAACACTTTGGTATATATATACAATGGAATACTACTTGGCCATTAGAGAAGATGATATTATGGTTTTTGAAATTAAATGGATGGAGATGGAAAAATTATGCTAAGCAAAGTATCCCAATCTCAGAGACTCAAGGGCCGAATGGTTTCTCTCATCTGTGGAAGCTAGAATGCATCAAGAAGCAGTATGTTAGATGACTAAGTTAATAATAACCTCAAATTGTATGATTCTTTTTGCAAACAGGTAGATGATTGCCTAGGATACCTGGAGGCGAAGGGTGGGGGACAGGGTGGGGGGAGGGCCTAGGAAGGATATCTAGGAGACTGGAGGGTGGTAATATGGGGTAATTATCTCAGATGGAGATCTCTGACCTCCATGAGATATCCATTTAACTCAGGGGGTCTTCTGGGGGAAACATAGAAACATGGGGAGCCCAAGCAGGGCATCCATGACATGGCATTAGCCTAGGATAACTATGTATATATACATTTGTTCTTGATTGTTTGACAATGTTTCCCCCTCAATTGTAACTCCATATTCATCTAATAAAAAATTAGTTAATTGCTCTACAAATATAAAAAAATTATTCACCACATAAATAAAAAATAAGAAGATCCTATGATGATTTAAATAGATGCAGAAAAAACATTTGACAAGGTACAACACCCATTCATGTTGAAAATACTAGAAAAGATAGGAATAGAAGGAACTTGCCTCAATGTAGTAAAGGCCATTTACAACAAACCTAAGACCAACATTTTTCTGAATGGATAAAAATTTAAAGCATTTCCTCTGAAAAACAGGAGCTAGGCAAGGATGCCCACTTTCACCCCTACTATTCAACATAGTCCTTGAAACTCTGGCCAGAGCAATTAGGCAACAGAAGTAATTTAAAGGGATACGAAAAGGCAAAGAAGAGCTCAAACTTTCGCTATTTGCTGATGCCATTATTATATATTTAGAAGATCCAAAAAGTTCCACCAAAAGACTTCTGGAGCTCGTAAATGAATTCAGCAAGATAGCAGGATACAAAATCAACATTCACAAATCAATTGCATTCCTTTATTCCAATGATGAACATGCTAAGAAATTAGGAATGTTATTCTATTCCCAATAGCCTCAGAAAATAGTAATTGGCAATCAATTTAAGAAAAGGTGAAGGATCTCTACAATGAAAACTATAGAACACTAAAGAAAGATATTGAGGAAGACCTTAGAAGATGGAAAGACCTCCCATGTTCTTAGATAGGGAGAATTAATATAAACAAAATAGCCATATTACCTAAAGTACTATACAGATGCAGTGCAATACCCATCAAAATTCCAATGACCTTTACAGAATTAGAAAAGACAGTAATAAGATTCATTTGGAAAACTAAGAGACCTAGAACAGCCAAAGTAATCCTTAGTGAGAAAAGTGAAGCTGGAGGAATCACAATACCAGACTTCAAATTATGCTACAGAGTTATAATAACAGAAACAGCATGGTACTGGTACCAATATATACACGAAAATCAATGGAGTAGAATAGAGAAGACACAAAGACAAACTCACATAAACACAGTTACCTCATATTTAACAAAGGAACCAAAAGCTTTTAAGATGGAGTAAAGACAGTCTCTTCAAAAATGACTCTGGAAAAACTGGAAATCCATATGTAATAAAATGAATCTCATTTTTTTTCACCTTGCACAAAACTCAACCCAAAGGATCAAAGACCTAGGAATTAGACCGGAAACTCTGCACCTACTAGAAGAAAAGTAGGCCTAACACTCCAACACATTGGCACAGGAATAGACTTCCCAAGCAAAACCCCTAAACCCCAAAAAGTAGAAGGAAAAATCAGTAAATGGGATGGCATCAAATTAAAAAGATCCCTCACATTAGAAGAAACAATTAAGAAAGTAAAGAGAAAACCTACAGAATGGGAAAAAAAAAATCTTTGCCCCCTGCACTTCAGACAGGGCATTAATATTCAGGATATCCAAATAACTTAAAAAACTTAACACCAGGGGCTAGAGCAGTGGCTTGCCAGTTATGGTACTTGCCCTGCATGCGCAAGTTCGGGAGTTCAAACCCCAGCACCCACATACACAATGAAGTCTTGGAGCAATGAAAACTGCATGAAAAACTGAACAAAAATTGTTTCTCTCTCTCTCTCTCTCTCTCTGTCTCACTGTTCCTCTCTCAAAACACACACACACACACACACACACACACCAAAAAAACAAATACCCTAATCAATACAATAAATGGGCAAAGAACTAAGCAGATACTTCTCCAGTGAAGAAATATGAGTGGTCAACAAGTATGTGAAAAAATGCTCAACATCTCTAGCAATTAGAGAAATGCACATTAAAACTATGCTGAGATTTCACCTCACTCCAGTTAGAATGACAATAATTAAGGATATGAACAACAAATGTTGGAGAGGAAGTGGGGAAACTTATAGATTGTTGGTGGGACTGAAAACTGGTTACAACCACTCTGGAAAGCAGTTTAGAGATTCTTTAAAAAAAAAATTATGAATGGATCCACCATTTGACCTAGCTATTCCACTCCTCTTATATATATCCAAAGGACCTAAAAGCATCATGCTACAGGGCTGCATATCAATGTTCATAGCAGCTCAATTCATAATAGCTAAGCTATGGAACCAACCAAGTTGCCCTTCAACTGATGAATGGATAAAAAACTGTGGCATATACACACAATGGAGAATTACTAAGCCACAAGGATGAATGATATCATGTCATTTGCTGACAAATGGATGAAATGGGAGGATATCATGCTAAGCAAAATAAGCCAGTAGGGAAAAAATTGTCAAATGTTCTCTCTGATATGTGGAAGCTAATCTGAAGTAAGAAAAAGAACACAGGAATAGTTAAAAGGGAAGGAAATGGAGGAAGGTGGAATGAAATAGGGAAAGTTAATGGAAGGAATCAGACATAACTTGCTCGTGTCCAAATATGAATATAATGTAGTGAATCTCATCAATATATAATTCAACAAATCACTAAAAGCGGGAGGTGAATGGCTATTTGGTAAACAACAGAAAGACCAGTAGAGAGAAGAGATACTGGGGACTGAAGAGATACTGGTGGGGGGATACTGGGGACTGAATTAGAATAGTCTGCACTGCTGGCCTTTACAAAAATGTAAATGTTTAATCCTATTGTCAAATACATCTAAAAAGAACAAGGGGTGGGAGGAAGGGAGGAGAAGGGAAAACATTGGAACTGAGTTAAAACAAGGCACACTTGTTTATAGATATGTCACTGTATATATATATTCTTGTCATGTATATTTAAAAAAATATTCTTCAATATAAGAATTATGTCTCTAAAATTAAGTAGTGTAGGAAAAATATATGACCCAGAAAGAGAGGCAAAGGATCAGGGATGGGAGGAAGGAGGTGGAGGTGCAATAGGGAGTATTGACCAAATTATATTTCTGTATTGTGTCCATCTAGGAATGTGTGACAACAAATGCCATCATTATATATAACTGTAATGCACCAATAAAAATGTAAGAAATAAATAAATAAAACACAATTAGCTAATATTTATTGAATTTTTTACTCATTCTTTTTAACACCTCAATTAATCCACAACTAATTTTGGAGAAAGCAATAAATGGCTCTAATATACAGATGAGAAAACAAAAGTATAAAGCTAGTAATTTACCAAAGTTGTTTCACAAGCTTGAAGCAGAGTCAACCTGGAACACAGACACCTGTATTAGAGTGTGTGAGATCACCAGCTTTCTGTTGTTTTCTTATGTTTTGTTTTGTGATCCCTTCTTGCAGGGAAAAAGTCTTTTTTTCTAATTCCTGCACAGTAATGTGTAGCTGATCAGTCCTGAGAGTGCATGCATGAGCGCGCACACACACACACACACACACACACACACACAGGCACACATACATTACTAATAGATGCATTGTTATACTTTTGTATTATGCTCTGTTTTGCTGCATCCCTAAAAGTTTACAAATCTTCCCCTCAACCATATAAATTGTTTCTGGAGCTTCTCACTGAGAAAATGGTGGAATTTGGCACATATTTGATATTTTCTCCACGAAATTGGGTTTACCCAGTGAAGATACTCACATCATTTTTATCCACATTCTTATAAGATAAACAGCAGAAAAATGAAATATACAAAGCATAAATAGGACATTGGTATTTACTTTTTAATATTTAATTTGATACACTCCTCTCAGAGTCATTATTTACAGATAAATTTTGAAGCACTTGCACCATCTACTTACTGTGTACAGTATAAGAGGAGTAGAGTATAGTGTACATAAAAATTGTCTCTAGATTACCTGGATTTTGAACCTGACTTTGTTTCCTAGGTAAGCAAGTCTGGGAAAGTTACTTAACCTGTCAATTTCCACATCAGTAAAATAGGAAATTGTAATAGTACTTTGTTCACTTAGTTGGTTATTAAATGAATTTTAAAATGCCTAGGCACATAGGAAACACTGTATGAGTACAGACCTGTGTTAGTCAACTTTGCATCAGCATGACCAATATCTGACAAGAAGAACTTAGATGAGGGAAAGTTTATTTGGGACTCAGTCCCAGAGAATTAGTCTACAGTCAGCCAAGTTTATTGCTCTGGGCCAAAATTAGGCAGCACATAGTGCTAGAACAGCATGGTGTAGGAGCTCTGCTCCATTCATAGCAAGTAGGAAGCAGAGAGAGGGGGAGGTAAAGGAGAGGTTGCAGGGACTATATGTACGCTTCCAGAATACATCCCCAGTGACCCACCTCCTCTAGCCATGCCCCACCCACATACATTTACCAACCAATCAGTCCATTCCAGGTAAGATGGACTGATTAGTTTATAGCTCTCATAATCTGATTATTTCACAGAATATCCCTGCAGTAACACAGGAGCTTTGGGGAAACACCTGATATCCAAACCACAATACTCAAGTAAAAATAGCTTCCATCTGGTTATGGCAGCACTCACCTGTAAACCCCACAACTGAGGAGGAGGCTGAGGCAGGAGTATTGCAAGTTCAAAGCCAGCCAGAGCAACTTAGTTAGATGCTGTCTCAAAATGAAAAGAATAGTAAAGAAGGCTGGGACTATAATTCAGCAGTAAAGCAACACTGGATTCAATCCTCTCTGGAAAAAAAAAATCAAATAGTCCATGATAATTCTCTCTGTACTATTTCACCCAATTTCTGGAGCTCCAGAAATTGACTCTTTTCTAAAACAAAAACTGCCTCCATTATTTTCTTCTATTAGGCATTTGCCCCTGAAACACCATTGGACCTACCAACTTGGAAGAAGACTTGCCCACTAGGAAAGTAACTCTTCCTCTAAAAAAGCAGGAAGTACAATAATTTTCTAAATTTACTGCTTTAACAAATAGGGGACTGATTTCACAGCATATCTTGTTTTTTTTTAAATAAAGAGAGAGGGACAGTGAGAGATAAAGAGAAAGAGAGAAACAACTTTATTTAGGTTTTCACATGGTCTTAGTTGCTCCAACACTCAGTTGTGTACGTGGTGCTGCGGTTTGAACCCAGGTCCTCGTGCTTGCCAGGCAAGCACTGAAACCGCTGAGCCACCGCTCCAGCCTCACAGCATATCTTTTAAAAGATCAATGCAAACTCCATCAATATACCAATGTCATTCTTTACAAATATATAAAAAGCAATTCTCAAATTTATTTGGAATAACAAGAAACCCAGGATATCCAAAACATTACTAAGCAAGAAAGAAAGACAAAACAGGTGGATTTGCAACACCAGATCTGAAATTATACTATCAAGCTACAGTAACGAAAACATCATGGTACTGGTATCGAAATACGAATGAAGACCAATGAATAGAATAGAAGACTCTGAGACAAACATCTGAACGTTGACAAACAGGTTCAAAATATTACATGGAGGAATGACAGCCTATTCAACAAACGGTGCTAGACAAACTGGAAAGGCATTTGCACGAAGTTGAAATTAGATTCTTATCTCTCACCTTGCACAAAAATCAAATCAAAATGGATCCAGGAACTAGGAATTAAACCAGCTACCATGTAACTGCTAGAAGAAAAATTAGGACCAACAATCCAGCATTTAGGAGTAGGCAAAGTCTTTCTCAACAAGACTCCTAAAGTAAAAGAATTAAAGTAAAAAATCAATGAGTGAGATGCCATTAAACTAAAAAGCTATTGCTCAGCCAAGGAATTCGTTAAAACTATCAAGAGACAACCTACAGAATGGGAGATAATCATGGCATGTAATTCCTCTGACAGGGGACTAATCTCCAATATTTACAAAGTACTCAAAAAACTTCAGATCAAAAACACTAATTATCCAATCAATAAATTGGCCAGCGAGCTAAACAGAAACTTCTCAACAGAGGGCATTGCACAAGCCAATGAATAAATGAGAAAGTGCTCTAAATCACTAGTAATCAGAGAAATGCAACTCAAAACTACATCAAGATTTCACCTCACTCCAGTCAGAATGGCAAAGATGAAGAATACAAACAGTAACAGATACTGGAGGGGTTACAGGGAGATAGGAACACTAGCACACTGTTGGTAGAACTGCAGACTAGTACAACCACTCTGGAAAGCAGTGTGGAGATTCCTCAAAAAATTAGAAATGGGGGCCTGAAGCAGTGGCTCAGCAGTTACAGAGCTTGCCTGGCATGCGCAAGGAGGACATGGGTTCAAACCCCAGCATCATATACACAACAAAGTGTTAGAGCAATGAAAGCCACATGAAAAACTAAATAAAATTGATTCTCTCTTTCTCTCTCTCTCTCACTGTCCCTCTCTCTCTAACAAAAAATTAAAAAAAATATATAAGGGATGGATTCACCGTAGGATCCAGCTATCCCTCTTCTGTGTATTTTCACAGAGGAGTTAGCATCAGCACATTACAGTGACACAGCAAAATCTATGATCATAGCAGCTCAGTTTTTAACAACTAAATTATGGAACCAACCCAGATGCCCCTCACTGAATGAATGGATCCAAAAGTTCTGGTATATATACAGAATGGAGTTCTACTCAGCTGTTAGAAACAACGGTATTGCCACCTCTGAAGGTAAATGGATGGCAATGGAAGAAATCATGCTAAGCGAAGTTAGCCAAAGCCAGAGGGTCAAGGATCGAATGTTTTCACTCATTTGTGGAGGCTGGAACTAAACCCGTGCTTGGATGAAAAGTAGTCAAATTCTGGTATTGGACCCACCAAGGGCATAACAACACATAATTTAGGGGAACCATTGTCATGGTGAGGGGGAGGGGAGAGGGAGAGGCAAAGGGGGATGGGAAATGGAGGGAAGATAGTGAGGGATCCAGGGCAACAACCAATAATGTAGCATACTCTTTACCTCATGAGAAGTCAAATATTACGTACACAACCATTTAATTCTGTAAAATTCACAATCATATCTCTATATATATATGTATATGTATATATACATATACATATGTATGTGTATATGTATATGTATATGTATATATACATATAAAGAGAGAGAAAAATAGTCAATTATATTTATTAGGGGCACAGTATAGAAGAATCAAGAGACGGGTGTGGGCAGTGCGGGAGTAACTATATTTATGATCAAATGTATATCATATTGTTACTTTATACATATTAATGATTGTAAAATTACTCAAATCTTAATAAAAATTTATTTTTACATAAAAGAAATAATACTATCAAAGCTGTTCACTGAAAGTACAGATACACGTAAGTACACATTCAAATCCCTTCAAAGATAACATTCCCACCTGCCAAAAATAACTCACTATTGTTTTGAATAACAACTTTTGGGGTTTTTTAAATTATCTATTTTATGAAAAAGAATTTTATTCCAATGTCCTGTATCTCCTTCTTCTCCTTCTTTTTTCTTTCTTCATTTTTGTATCTAAATTCCCCAAACATTCCATTCTTCACTACACATTCCCTCATAAGATTCCCCTTAACATTCTATAACTAGTATAATGATCTATTAGGAGTTTTACTGAATGGTCATTTAGTTAAAACCCAGGCTTTCTTCTCTATCTTGGGTTTTCTATTTACTGATGAGCCCTAAACATTTCTGGGTGGTTCTTAGTCCTCCTCCTTCACTCTAAGGAAAGCTTCCATTCTACAATCATATCTGTGTTTCCTCCTCAGAGAAATGACACCTTATCAGAGCTTTAAACCTTACCCATATGGTGACTGACTCTCCATGTACTATTGAAATCCCAGGGCCATTTTTTTACTTGAATGTCAATCACTATCCCAAATCTCAAATGTGTAAACTAAGTAAGTTCCCCTGTTAAAAACAATATCCTTTCAATCCTCCTCCTTTACATTGCTCTTACTATGTTCCTAGTGCTCCAAGTCTGCAAATTTGTGAAAACCATCATCATCTTCAAAGCAAAAATTATGCTAGACAAATTAAACCATTGAGTCCCAAGTTTTCAATTCTGCAAATATTTTAACAAAATTGACACAGGTACATTAAAACAGGTTGTGAATCATAATCTAGAGTTTATATATGATTATAATATAATTATATATTATTGTATAATTAAATGTTCTGTACTATACTTACATTCTATAGGTGTTCTACATCTGAGACAATGGAGAAAAAATGGGTTAAACAAGGAAAGAAGACAAATGAATGCTACTGCAGTATGGAAGAGAGACCAGAACTCAATCTGAACTCAACTCTGCTAAAACAAAATGTGAGGAGGCTTTTGAGCATAGGAATGAGCTAGTAGTAAATTACTGGTGTATATTAGGGGGAAATCATAGACCATCTATGTTTGTGCATTGAACTTATCCAAATCAAAAACAAATTTCTTATATCTTTATGGCAGGAGGTATTTAAATACTGGGACAGGGAACTGATCCTCCCATAGAGAAATGAAGACAGTGGTACTATCTTTGATGATAATTGCATTTCAAAAGGTCTTGGGAAAATATTCCTGTGTTGTAAAATTGGAAAGGGGCTTTTTAAATATTTATATTTCAAAGGGGCAAAAAAAAAGAAATTTTATAATTACAAGCCTTGTAAACTAAGTCTTCTAGGAAACAGGAGCAGGAGACCAAGAGCAGCTGGTAACCCGTGGGACCTGAGTTCAATATACTGGCACACTGAGCCCCTGGGCAGCAGTCATAAAGCTATACACAGAGAGCACATTCTCTACCAACTTGTTATGAAATGTAGTAATTGTTTTCCATGGGTTAGAGGTGGAGAAAGATGATGGACTTGTCCGGAGGAGGTTGTAAGCAGTTCAGGTGAATGGTGGCGGTTGGTGGCCTGCAAGGTCAATAGCAGCAATACTCTAATGTGAATCACCCTGGAATCCAACAAAACAAGCTGTAGCAAAGGCAGTGACCCACACCTGCCAGGTAGCAGTGAGCAGCACAGAAGGGCATTGAGAGCAGGTGGGATCCAACACTGCAATTCCTGGTTCTGAGTAAATGTTACCCACTGAATTCCCACCTGCCAGCAGGAAAGAATGATACCCAGAGCTTCAGTTGGTGGAACATAGTGACCATTTGAGAACACAGACCAGAGTATATTTTTAGCATTTAGAGAGGGAAATAACTAAGAAAAGGCTCCTGCTTGTTAAGGAAAAAAAAATCAGGATTCAAATATGACTACAGGGCTGGAGTGGTGGCTTGGTGGTTTCAGCATTCACCTGGCATGTGAAGGACATGGATTCAAACCCCAGCACTATGTACAAAATAAAGTGTCAGAGCAATAAAAGCCACATGAAAAACTAAATAAAACTGATTCTCTCTCTTTCTCTCTCTCTCTCACTTTCCCTCTCTCTTTAAATATATATATATATATGACTATAAAGCCAGATGGGGTGGCACATATCCATAAACCTCAACTCGGGGAGGTAATGCAGGAAGATCACAAGTTTGAGGTCAGCCTTAACAACTTGGCAAGCTCCTATCTCAAAATAAAAAAGGGGAGAGGGCTGGGATCTAGCTCAATAGTAGAGTGTGTCTGTGCTCAATACCCAGTACCAAAAAAATAAATAAATCTCACGGGAAATTGAATCCAGAACATGAAATTTCAGCCTAAATTATCAGAACTATTGCAATTTTCTGTTAAGAGTTCTCAATTTTCTTCCAGGAATAAATTTTTCTCTCAGTCAGAAGGGATATTCCCTCTCCTCACCCCCTCCCCCGGCCCTCTCTCTTAGTCCTGCATACTCATACACGTAGATGCCACAGATTCATTAAAAGTGATTCATGTTTACCTCTCTGGGAACATAAAAATCAACTTCAGCATTTCAAATTAAAAAAACACTGAACCTGAAGTATTCAAAATTGGAACAGTATGCTCTATGGATATTTATATTCAAATGACAACAAAATAAAAAAATTTGTAAGATTTTAAAAACATACTCCTTTCAATGCTTTTTATATTATTTAATTTGGCTTTGAGTTCACCTCTTCAGAGTAAGAATTTTTTTGATTTAAGACAGAGGTCTTTTTCTTTTTCATTCAAATTAAATTAACCTTAATTGATACACTAAAAGTTTACATATTAATAGGGTAATATGTGACTTTTCAATATAGGTACACACTGTGCAATAATTGGATCAGGTTAAATATATCTGTTTCTTCAAGTATGTATTCTTTATGGTGAGAAAGACAGAGATTTTTCAGTTGTCTGTGTATGAGGTAGTAAAATTCTCCTGCTATTTATTTTTTATTGGATTTGCTGCTTCTATGCACCTCTATTTGTATTCTATAGGAAGCATGGTATGGTAACACGCCTGGCACTTAGCTAGATGTTATGTCCTGTTTAAAGAGTTCTGCACAGTGCTATTACCGCAATAGCAGCCAGAATCCTTAGCAGCCATTGTAAAGAAACCATCATTACTATAACCCACACAAAGCCATAGGAATCTGTGGAGACAAAATGGACAGTTTTAAAAATTGAAACTTTTTCTATAGGCATGGGAGGTATGATACTCTAAAAAGTCAGTTTAAGAAAAGAGAATACAGAACCAAATAAGCATGTTTCCAGCACACCACGGAAGCAACTACATGGGACTGACTAGAACCGCAATTGACCTGTCTCTTTGAGACCCATCCAAAGCCCCTGAGGTAGCCTATGGCTGGTGAGTTTCAGAGACATCAAGGCAAAAGTCCCAAAGGGAATTTTACTCGTGTTTGCATCAGTGGAAGTACTTGGCCTTTCAAAACAGAATCCAAATACTGATTTAACCTTATTTCCTTTGTTTTAACAAACCTTCAACTCCATCCCAGGTAATTCTCTGCTAAAACTCTCCTATAAATTCCTACCTGCAGCTCTTTGCTCAGTATTTCTTTCTGATCTGAAAATCTTCTGTTATTCCCATCTAATTCTACCCATTTTCAGGGCTCTGTTTATATATCATTCTGGGTAAAATTTTCCTCTATTACCCAGATTAAAAATTCTAGAAAATTTTATTAGTATTCTTGTAAAAAGCACCTTTCTCATTTTCTTGAATTATTGTTTAAATGCAAATGTATCAAACTCTCTAGTACTTTGAACATGGCTCATAAATATGTCTCATTTAAAAATAGCCTCTGCCTTTAGAGAGTTTACAACAAGCAAGCTCCTTCATGTCAAAAGCCACGTTCTGTGTCTTTGTACCTACCACTGTTATTTAGTTTCTTGATGCACAGAGAATACTCTAGATGGTCCATCTTTGGGGTGTGGCCAATGTTAATAATAAACCCGGGTAAAAGCTCAACATCTTATTTTATACAGATGAAGATCAATCTGCCTTTTAAGATTTTGCAAAGGTAAATTTAAAGTCCTTTCTTATTATTGCTGTTCACTTGAAAATTACTTCTATAGTAGACCTGACTTCACCTTGCAACTGCCTGCATATTCAGGCCACATTTTCTTAAATTCCCCTAGCTCAGTGATTCTCAACTAAGAACAATTTGTCCCACAGGAGGCGTTTGGCAATGTCTTGAAACACTTGTTTTTCACAGCTGAGAATAAACTCCAGGCTTCTAGAGGGTAGAAGCAAGAGATACTCATAACATCTTACAATGCATAAGGCGGCACTCTATGACAGAGAATTACCCATCCCAAAAGGTCAAAATTGTTAAGATTTGGAAAACTTCCCTACCTGAAAATAATCTCCACTCTACTAAATTTTTAAAGCACTTTGTCCCTCCCTTCCTTATGGACACTGTTTTTCTCTACTTCGCAATTTGATGAGATGCCAACTTGTCTTTATTATCTTTTGAACACCCAACTCTTGGTGCTTAATAACATGCCATATGCTTTTCTACCTACTTCCAAAGAATACTAGATGATCCCAATACAAAAAATAAAAGCAGAAATCCTCAGAGTAACAATACTTAACATTTACTAAATGTTTGCTCTCTTCCACATATCCGAAGTGCTTAACAGCATTTATCCCAATTAATCCTCCAACAACCCTGTGTGGGAGGCACTATAATTTTACAGATGGGAAAATTGAATCATTAAAGAAGTTAAGTAATCTGTTCAAAATCACAGAACTAATAAATTAAAGAACCAAGATTCAAACACTTGCATTCTGACTCAGTGACCCTCTTCTTAAAGAACTGTATTACCATTTGCACTTTATTACTGCTTAAACCATAATCCTCAAGTATAGATCCAATATCTTTATTAACAAGGTTAAGAAAGGAGCACTTTCAAATAGAAGAAAACAAAGTTTGGAAAGCAGGCTGTTTTTCCAGTTTATTAACCAGTTACTATAATGTGGATTTTAAATGTCTCCAAAGACCCATGTACTAAAAATTTGACTCCCGGTGTGGTGCTATTGGTAGGTGGTGGAACCTTTAAGAGATGGGACCTAGTGGGAGGTCTATAGGTCCTTGAGGGCAAGCCCTCTGAGGATGAGACCACAGCCCTTTCCTCGCTCTCTTTTGCTTTAGAAGTTTTGCTTTACCACATGATCCCACCATGATGTGCATACTATTATCTCACCACAGGCCAAAGCAATGGGCCCAGCCAGTCATGGACTAGAACCTCCAAATATATGAGCCAAAATATGCCTTTTCTCTTTATTACTTAATTACATCATATGTGCCCTTTGAAAGATCACTTGGGCAGCAGAGTATAGTGCATATCTGAAGGGGACAAGATTACAGGGAGGATAACTAATTAGACATTTATTGTAAAGACCCATATGTATGAGCAATGACAGTGACAGTGGAGGTAAGAAGTTCCCAGTCGCTAAACATGTATCTTGCCTGAATTATTTCCTAAAATTTACAACCCAATGTACCTCACCATCTAAAGTACTTAATACACCATTATATTATTATGTACTATTATGCATGATAATATAAAATATAATAAAATAATATTAAAAGTGCATTATTTTAGGAGCTTGAGTGGTGGCTTGGCAGTTACAAAACTTGCCCCGCATGTGCGAGTATTCAAGTTCAAACCCCAGCACCACGTATACAACAAAGTGTCGGAGGAATGAAAGGCTCATGAAAAAACTAAATAGAAATTGCTTCTCTCTCTCTCTCACTGTCCCTATCTCTCTTTAAAAAAAAAAAAGTGCATTATTACGCACTTTCTCTTCAGTCAAACATTCAGTATTTCTGTGATTATTCTTGGCCTTTATGATTAAAAAGTCTAGATCTTAAAAATTCCAGTCGAATTAGCCTTTCTTGGAGGTGTTAAAGAATTTAACAGTGGGGAAGACTTAAGATTGTTCAAAGAATAGGAAATAATCAGCACAAACCTTAATCTCCCCACACACATTATGCCAGTGTTAGGGGACAAATGGATACAAACGGTGGAAATATGAGGTTAAAAGAATAATTCCATAAAATGGATCCAAATACCGCTGACCCCAAATACTTTCTTTTATAAAAAACAATTTACCTGAAGTCCTGCCTGGCCTAATTGAGCAGACTATGTCAGATTCCTCAGCAAACAACCTGTTATCTGCAGGAGAAATGCAGGCTTGGAATAATGTCCAAAAGAGGAACTTTACTTATCCTGGAGAAGACTTTTGTGACAAGATCCAGAAACTCAGGGAGATAAGAATAATCCCTCCTACCCAGAAAAAACTGTGATAATGTATGATTAAGAATCCAGTTAGGGGGCTGGATCGGTGGCTCGGCGGTTATTATGCTTGTTTGACATGCGTGAGGATGCAGGTTCGAACCCCAGCACCAAATACACAATGAAGTGTGGGAGCAAAAATAAAAGCCACATGAAAAACTAAATAAAATTGATTCTCTCTCTCCCTCTTTCTCTCTCTCTTTCTCTCTTTCTCTCTCTCTCTTTAAAAAAAAAAGGAAATAAATAAAAAGGAATTCAATTGGAACCAGTTAGCATGGGTCAAGGTGACCTATAGTCACAATGACAGTGAGGATTTTAAAGTCTGATGTCACCTTGCTGTCAATCAAAAGTCAACAGGTGAAACTGAAAGGGACTCTCTGGAAACATCTTTGGAATCCCCAATAAAAGTGGAGTGCAGGAGAGGCACATTGTCCCTCTTGTCTCTGAGAGGGCCCACTCTCTCCCTTGACTGTCTCCTTTCCCTTTTCTTATCCGTTCAATGAACTCATTCCTGTCTGAAATCTTTCTGACTTGATCACAAGAATCAGGGTTTGAAGGGCGTCTTCAAACTGCTTCAGTTTCCTAGAAGGCCCAGCTCCATAACACCAGGATGAAACAAAAGAAGAAAATATGAAATGATAGTTGTTAAAGCCCTAAGTCAGACTGTTCAGGACCATCCCAATTGGAATAGGGACCATAGCAAGGGCATTTTGCGGTAGGGAAGAGAAATTTATTTCATCTGTGAATACATCATGGGCAAATAGGAATTTATAGTCAAAGAGTAGAGTGGGGCCAATGGATGGAAAATTACGAAGAAGAGACATCAGGAGTAATGGGGATACTGGCTAAACTGACCTAAAGGGTATCTGTTGAAGATAAGCCAGGTGATCATCTAGGGGAATGGCAGAAAGGAGGAACCTTTGATTAGTTATTAAAAAGATTATCAAAGGGGATCAGTCATTAAAAGGCTTTTACTAAATAACTTAGCAGGGCTTTTTGCAAAAATTGGATTTTACAAGGAAGTATGCAGATGGACCCTCAAGTTGGTTCATGAACTTAACTAACATTTGATCAAGCAAAGAAACTTTGAAACCCATGGCAGACCTTCAATAAGACCTTCGATAACCTTTATTGAATAAATGATGTAATTTATTCTCAATAATATTTAATCAGAATCCTTCAGGTTATAGTATTTTGTATTATTTTAGCTTTCTTTTTTATAATTTATTCAAATTTTAGAAACTACACATATATTTACTTCCTGGGATATCAGCTTTTTTCCAGTAATTTATTTTTAATCCCAAATGAAGAATTTTCACTTAATTCTTTTGTAAAGAACGCAGGGGCACTTTACCACTGAGCTAATTACAGTCCTTTTAATTTTTTGTGTTGAGACAGGATCTCACTAAGTTGCTTAGATCCTTGTTAAATTACTGTAGCTAGCTGGCCTTGAATTTGCAATCCTCCTGCCTCAGCCTCCCAACTTGCTGGGATTATAGGCATGTACCACCACACCTGGCTAAGAATTTTCACTTTTAGAAGCATAAACCTTTTTAAAAAGGAACACTACTTTATTTTAAAGCTTAATGTTGTTAATGTGCTCAAATATATCTGAAAGGAGAAATAAGCACTATAATATAGGAGCTCCTTAAACTGGATATGACTGCAAAGCATTCTTTCTGTCTGATAGTCCAAAATAGTTGAAAGAATTTGTTAAAGCCACTGTCTGCCTTCCCCAGATCTTTATGTACACATCATTTCCTTAGGGAGGGCTTTTATAGCCCTCCAGGCAAAGTAAGCTAGTTCTGCTGATGTGCCCTATAGTTCCTCTACCCTGACACTCCTCACCCTTGGGAAAATACACATTTGATTACCTTCCCTTTGTCCCCCTTGCCCTAGAAACTGAGGGTAGGTTTTTTAGTACCCTTTTTCGTGACCACATTCTCAGCATCAATTGTCTATACATAGAGAGTACTCAATAAATATTTGTCCAACATATGAATTCATCTGTTCTTTATTTCATAAGAGATTTGAGTTAGAAAAATAAATATAAGTTATTGCCAGTGAGGACAGGCTCTGTTCTAAGTCAGAAGAAAGAATAACTCTTTCTCTACATAGGTTTTCTCATTGTTTGGATTTGGGTATTGTTTGTAGAATTATTTTCATAATGTGAAATCTTTTTTAATTAAAATAAAAAAGGTTTTTAAATTCAACAACAAATAGGTTTCTTCTTCTATTGAACAGACCTCTAAGAGAGAAAACACAGTAGGAAAACAGAAAAAAACATTTATTGATACATAAATTCTAAGCAGCTCTTTATTTCCTAAATATAATTAGACATAACTGTTTTAAAAAAACATGTCTTTCTTGAAGATATATCAGTTTTAGAACTATCACAGCAGTCATTTCAATTCTCCAGTGTTCTTGAAATAAGCATTCATTTTGCAACACTAAATGAAATAGGTGGGGAAAAAGCAGTATCTTAAATTCTATCACCTCATTGAAATCCTTCCTAATGTATCTTATCTATAATAATGATAGAACTTCTCCATACCTGGTCAGCATTTAAGAATATTCTTCTCATTGGATCCAAGAAGACATGAAAGAAGAAATCCACAAATTCTTGGAAGAGAATGAAAATGAAGACACAACATATCGAAACCTTTGGGACAGCATGAAAGCTTTCCTAAGGGGAAAATTCATAGCATTGAGTGCCCACATTAAAAATGAAGAGAGATCCCAAATAAATAAGCTTACACTCCATCTCAAAGCCCTCCAAAG
>PVKS010021622.1:0-34906 GCA_004027875.1 Aplodontia rufa | reverse complement strand
GACTAGACCCTGGACAGTGAGAAAGCTGGTCTAGTAACATGAGTTAAATCCAGATAAGATGTAATGCTTTACAATCTAATACCTTTTTTTTAGAATTATAAAGGGAAAGGGAAGGGAGGGATAAGGGAGGGTAATTGGGGGGGGGCACTCCTGGAGATAATTGCAATATCCAGAATATTTACACATTTTATACACATTTGATATTATTTTGTTAAAATCGTGTAAGGTTGTTCAAAAAATAATAATAAATATAAAAAGAAAAGAATATTAGAAGTTAAGCAACTTGAGCCACTTTGATCTTTCAGTAGGCTTAAAAGGCATCAATCTTTTTTCCTATGTAAATTTTCTGACAGCTCAAATTAGATAATCATTTAAGATACTTTAACTGAATCAGTAGCCAACAGGAAATAAGATACTTTGAAATAAAGGGAAAAAAAGTTTTAAGAAAGCTGAAGTTGGAGATGGAACATGACGACCACCCCACCACCAGTGATCCTGAGATGCTCCTGACTAATACCTGAGTATTACTTCATGCTGCTGGAGTGGGAGGCAGTATCCAATGGTAGGACTGGGCTCTCCATGTGGGGAAGCATTACACCCCCCCACTTTTTTAACACCAAAGGAAAAGAGCTTTGCTTTAATGAATCCAAAGAACGAGTTTGTTGCGCCGGCTCAATTGGCTCCACAGCCAGGGGACAGAGAGCTACACTGGAGGGGAGGAAACGGCACAAGTATTCTAACCCGGCCGCAGTGGGCAATGCCTTTTCAGCCTTATCTCAGTTTGAGAGACCTGAATCTCCAGCTCTGTGATTTAGTTGCTCGCAATTGTGAACCTACAGCTGTGGCACACAGCAGTCCACACTCCGCCCGCCATTTTGAGGTCTCCCTGAGGGTGGGGCTGGTCACTCACTTGGCAAAAGTGAAACCAGACCTATTTTTCAAGCACAGACTTGGGACCTCAGTCCCCACGGACAGAAAAACAGATTTTAGCACCCTGTGACCTGTCCATCTGCCCAGGGGTCTGTGTGGGACTGCAAAGCCCCTCTCCAGCTCACAGGTCTTACAAGCGGTGACCTCCTGCCTGCTCTCTTAAATGCCTAAACAGGAGGCGTCTGTGAACAGAACTCGGCACAGCAGGGCATATCCTTCCCAAGGGGGCCACATGCCTCAGTCTCTCCAAAAGCTGCCTGTAACTCTCTAACAAGGCGGGGTCTGACATCAGCCTCAGGAACCTTTGAAAAATAGGGGCAGCCTGGACTCTTCTTAAGCCTCTGAGCTCTGCACTTTGCCAAGTCTCCATAGGTCCTGAGCTCTTCAGGTGGGACTGGGTTTCTTTGCCCACTAGTGGTTGCAATTGAGAACCACATAAACACCGGCCCAGCTAGCCTGGATCCTCCCTCACACATGTCTTCCCTTTATGGGACTGTGACAACCCCACAGAGCAGCTCTTGAAGCCTCTAAAGATCATAAGACATCCAGAGTGGGTCATCAGTGATTCTGGGGAAGCGAGCTTCAGTCCGGCCACTCTCCTTGCAACAGTCAGAGTCCCACACATCTACATTAGGATCTACTAGACTGCCTACAGCTTCTGGGTCCCCAGCTTAAGAAGATCAGGAGTTTGACCAGGCTGAAAATAATCAGTTCAGGAGTGCATCTCAGGGGGTGCTGAACTCTATTCTCACAAGAAGTGGGAGAAGGCAGGGTCTTCTACCCCTCTGCAACAGAAAATTTTGAGGAGATCCTCTAGGAAAACCCAAGGCCACCAGAGATTACCAAACTGCATCTCCCCAAACAAGCTCAACTGGGAAGAGTCCCCAGCTAGATGGCAGATATGAACACATTCCCCCATGGTACACACTGACCTAGGGGGCAAAAAATCAGAACTTTCCAAACTAGTTTTTTTGTTTTTTGTTTTTTAATGAGGATCCTGCTGCCATCTACTATTTTTAACTTGTTTAACTTTTAACTTTTTAATTTTTTTTAATTTTTTGCTTTATTGTTATTACTGAATCTGGTGTTGATGGATGCACATATTTTTTTCTGTGTATGTATTGGAGTTGGCTTCTACTGTCTCTGTGTCCTCTTGAACTCAACTACTGTCTGTATAACATTGGAGTCCGACCAGGAAAACACTTTATGATATCAAAGTAGCCCTCAGTCTCTCTTGGCTGAAGAAAACTATGGCCCATACTGATCTCTTCTCCCTCTGTACTCTGTTAATTCCTAAAATATATGCAATTCTCTCTCATTCTCACCCAAAATCTTTACCCCACTGGCTTCCCATTTCTATATTTTCCTTATTCCTAATTGAATAACCTACATCCCCCTAAACCCTTGTTCCTCTTTATTCTAAGTCAAGAGTTCTAATCTACCTCCTCAATTCACCTTCTTGGCTTTCTAGTCATTTCTTCTCCCCACTTACAGAGGCCCTGCTAACTGAAGAAAAGGACATTCTGTAAAATGGGTACTTGCTTGCTATCATAATATATCGCGAGAGTTCTCTCAAAGAAAACTGCTCCTATAGGTGCAAATCATCATCATAACTGTTTTAGTTGAAACTGTCTAGTATATGCACCTATAGGCTCTCAATTCATCACTGATTGGACTGGCTGCTATAGGTTTGAGTTGCCCAAATAACACCCCCTCCCAACTAAGCAAAACCGTAAGAAGTTCCAAGTACCCCTACAAGAGTAATATGGTCAGTCTTCAAGACACACCCCATGTTTCTGAAAATAAGGAATAGGGTAAATAACTCCCCTCCTCAACCTCACAGTTTCCACCCAAGGACTCCATGGTCGGGGCCCTACATGAAAACCAAAGAAATTGTGTCCTCATTATGATTAGTAACTCAATCAAAGAGTTGAAAGAAAAATTAAGGAAAGAGATCAGAGAACAATTTCAAGTGATGAGAGAAAACTTTTATATGGAAATAAGGGAGCAATTCCATGAGATGAAAGATCAGCTTTATAAAGAATTAGATGCCCTGAAAAGAGCTGTAGCAAAGCTATCTGAATTGAAAAACACTATTAAACAAATCAAATCTTCACTAGAAGATTCTAACACCAGAGTAAACTCCACTGAAAATAGAATTTCTGCTCTTGAAGAACATACATTAGATAATGAAGATAGGCAAAGCAATGTTGAGTTCAAGGAGGATAGACAAGAGAAGAAACTTACAATACGTGACCAGAATTTCCAAACAATTTTTGATGAGATTAGGAGAAATAACCTGAGAGTCATTGGAGTAGATGAAAACTCTGAACAGCAAACAAGAGGCATTAAGAATCTTTTAAGTGAAATTATAAAGAAGAACTTCTTGTACATTAGAATTGACCCAGAATATCACATCCAAGATGCTTATAAGACACCAAACCAGTCTAATCAAATGAGAAATTCACCAAGACATATCATATACAAAATGAATAACAGAGAAATTAAAGAGAGAATTCTAAAAGCAGCAAAAGAAATGTCCCAAATCACATTCAGAGACAAACCAATTAGGATCACTATGGATTTTTCAGACCAAAAAATGAAGGCCAGAAGAGCATGGAACAATATTTTTCAAGCCTTGAAAGATAACAATTTTTAGCCAAAAATAATATTCCCTGCAAAACTCAGCTTTAAATGTGACCAGGGAATTAAATACTTCAACGATAAACTCAAGTTAGCAAGATACATGAACACAAATCCTGCGCTACAGAATATTCTCAAGGATATTCTTCGTTCAGAAGAAAATGCTAATAATACCCTAAACTCTTAAACAAGGGCGAGTCAATAACCACATTACACACTAAAAAATTCCCAAGATGGCTCAAAACACTGTAATAGTCACAAAGTCTGAGACTCAGTTTCCCATATCTATTCTAATTCTGAATGTGAATGGTATCAATGCCCCAATTAAAAGACACAGATTGGCTCACTGGATCAAAAAAAAAAATCCAACAATTTGTTGTCTATAGAAGACACCCCTTAAACTCCAAAATAAACACAGACTGAAAGTGAAAGTTAGGCAAAATGTCTACCAGGCCTGTGGCCCAAAAAAGCAAGCTGGCATGGTGATCCTAATTTTGGATAAAATTAATTTCCATCTAAAACTAATCAGAAAGGATAAAGATGGACACTTCATCATACTAAAAGGGACAGTTCATCAAGAAGATATAATGATAATTAACATTTATTCCCCCTATTACAACCCCCCCCAAATATATAGAAAAATTACTTAAGGACATCAATCCCCTCATTGATCTCAACACAATAAAACTAAAGGACTTCAATACACCATTATCAACACTAGACAGATCATCGAAACAAAAAATCAATAAAGACATCTCCAATCTGAACAACTCTATTAATCAATTGGGCTTAACAGACATCCTCAGAATTTTCTGTCCTAACTCAGCTGAATTTACCTTCTTCTCCGCAGCTCCCAGTTCCTTTTCTAAAATGGACCACATCCTAGTTCACCAAAGTAACCTTAACAAATACAAAAAAGTTGATATAGTCCCATGTATCCTATCAGACCACAATGCTATGATCTTAGCAATCAATGACAAGAGAAACAACAGAAATTACTCAAATACTTGGAAACTGAATAATTCCCTCTTGAATGAAGGATGGATAAAAGAGGCAATAAGAGCAGAAATCAAGAAATTCTTGGAAATGAATTAGAATGAGGAAACAATATATAGAAATCTGTGAGATAGTATGAAGGCATTCTTAAGAGGTAAATTTATAGCACTGAGTGCATACATCAAAAATCTAGACAGAGCCCAAATAAATAGCCTTATGCTACTACTCAAACATCTGTAAAAAGAGGAAAAATCCAATCCCAAAGCTAATAGAAGATAGGAAGTAACTAAAATTAGAGCTGAAATCAATGAAATTGAGAACAAAAAAAAACTACAAATTAACAAGAAAACAAAGCATTGGTTCTTTGAAAAAATAAATAAGATTGATAGACCTCTTGCCAACCTCACCAACAGGAAGAACGAAGTGAAGCAAATCAACAAAATCAAAGATGAAAACAAAGATATCACCACAGACTCAACCAAAATCCAGAAGATTATCAGAACCTATTTTGAAAATTTATACTCTGCCAAGTTTGATAATCTGGAGGATATGGACAGATACTTGGACACATGTGACATCCCCTTATTAACACTGGAGGACATTGAAAATCTAAACAAACCTATCTCAGATAGTGAAATCGAAGCAGCAATCAAACCTCTTCCAAAAAAGAAAAGCCCAGGACTGGATGGCTATACGGCAGAATTCTACCAAAATTTCACAGGAGAGTTAACACCGATCCTCTATAAGCTCTTCCATGAAATTGATAGAGTGGGAGCACTCCCAAACACCTTTTATGAAGCAAATATTCTTACACTGATATCAAAATCCAACAAAGTCATGTCAAGAAAAGAAAACAACAGACCAATTTCCCTGATGAACAGTGATGCAAAAATCCTTAATAAAATTCTAGCTAATCGGATCCAACAGTACATTTAAAAGATAGTACATCATGATCAAGTGGGCTTCATTCCAGGAAAACAAAGCTGGTTCAACATTCACAAATCAATAAATATAATTCACCACTTAAACAAAATTAAAACAAAAATAATATAATCATCTCAATTGATTCAGAAAAGACTTTTGATAAAATTCAACACCACTTTATGCTCAAAACTCTGGAGAAGATAGGGATCAAGGGAAGATATTTTAACTATGTTAGATACATTTATGAAAGATCCATAGCCAACATTATGCTCAATGGAGAAAGACTGAAAGCATTTCCACTGAATTCAGGAACAAGAGAAGGTTGTTGACTTTTACCACTCTTGTTCAGTATAATCCTTGAAACCCTTGCCAGAGCTATCAGACAAGGCAAAATCTCAAAGGAATTCGTATAGAAAAAGAGGAAGTTAAGTTGTCTCTATTTGCTGATGACATGAGTCTATACCTAGAAGACCCAGTAAGCTCGACCAAAAACTTTTAGAGCTTATAGATGATTTCAGAACAGTAGCTGGCTATAAGATCAACACCAATAACTCACTAGCTTTCCTTTACTCCAGCAACAAGTTCACGGCAGAAGAAATCAGGAAATCTCTCCCATTCACCATCTCCTCCAAAAAAAATAAATTAAAATACTTGGGCACCAACCTTACAAAGGATATTAAGGACCTCTCCAACTAAAACTATCAAACACTAATAAAAGAAATTGCAGAAGACCTGAGTAAATGGAAAAACATCCCATGCTCATGGTTAGGCAGAATTAATATAATCAAAATGACCATTCCACCCAAAACCTCTGCAGATTTAACGCAATCCCCATCAAGAAACCAATGTCATTCTTCATGGATATAGAAAAAGCAATTCTCAAGTTCGTTTGGAATAACAGAAGACCCAGATTAGCCAAAACATTACTCTGCAGGAAGGAAGAAGTAGGGGGGTATCTCAATCCCTGACCTGAAATTATACTACAGGGCCATAGTAACAAAAACAGCATAGTATTGGTATCAAAACAGAATTGAAGACCAATGGAATAGAAAAGAAGATACTGAGATGAACCCCCATATATTTAACTACTTGATATTTGATAAAGGGGCCAAAGCATAGTGTGGAAGAAAGATAGCCTGTTCAACAAATGGCGTTGGACAAATTGGACAGCCATGTATAGACAACTGAAGCTGGACCCTTACCTTTCCCCCTACAAAAAAATTAAATCAAAATGGTTCAAAGATCTGGATATTAACCCAGAAATTTTAAATTTACTTGAAAAAGAAGTAGGATCAACACTTCAGGACAGAGGGGTAGGTGCTACCTTCCTTAACAAAACTCCCATGGCGCAAGCAGTAAAGAAAAGAATAAATGAATGGGATGCAATTAAACTAAAAAGCTTTTGCATAGCTAAAGAATTAGTCTAGAGTGTCAAGAAAGACCCGACAGAATGGGACAAAATCTTTGCCTGCTACACCTCGGACAGAGGGCTAATATCCAGGATGTACAAAAAACTAAACAACGAAATCACAAATAATCCAATCCGTAAGTGGGCTATGGATCCAAAAAGAAAGTTGTCACCAGAGGAAGTCCAGAAAGCGCATAAATGTATGAGAAAATCTACATCATTAGCAATAAGAGAAATGCAAATGAAAACTTCAATGAGATTCCACCCTACTCCTGTCAGAATGGCAAAAATGAAGAATAAGAACAATGACAGATGCTGGAGAGGCTGTGGGAAAAGAGGAACACTGTCACATTGCTGGTGGGACTGCAAATTGGTTCAGCCACTCTGGAAAGCATTGTAGAGTCTCCTCAAAAAATTAGGGCTGGAACCCCCTATGACCCAGCTATGCCACTTCTGGGTATTTTCCCAAAAGAGTTAGAATCAGCATATTATAAAGATATGGCTTCATCAATGTTTATAGCATCTCAATTTACTGTAGCTAGACTATGAAACCAACCCAGATGCCCCTCACTAGACGAGTGGATTCAAAACTTTGATACATATATTCAATGGAATATTACTCGGCTATTAGAGAAAAATTATATCATGGCTTTTGCAGTCACATGGATAGAGATGGAAAAAATTATGCTAAGTGAAGTATCCCAATATCAGAGATTCAATGGCCGAATGTTTTCTCTCATTTGAGGAAGCTAGAATACACCAGAAGCAGTAAATTAGATGGCTAAGCTAATAATAACCTCAACATGTATGAATTTTTACACAAACAGAGGAAAGCTTGCCTAGGATACCTGGAGACATAGGGAGGGAATAGAAAGGATATCTTGAAGACTGGAGGGAGAAGCATGGGAAAATCAACTCAGAAGGAAATCTCCGACCTTCATGAGAATTAACACAGGGGTTCTTTGGGTGAAACATAGAACCGTGGGGAACCCAAGGGGGGAAACCATGACATGGCATCAGCCTTGGCTAACTATATAAATATACATTGATTCTTGATTATTTGATAATGATTCCCCCTCAATTGTAAGTCCATATTCAACTAATAAAAAAATAAAATTAAAAACAAAAGAAAGCTGAAGTTATCTGGACTATCATGAAGGCTGTTGGGCCCATAGCCAGTAGGAACTTGATTCCAAAGGAAAGAAATAGGAAGTTAGCTGTCCCCTAAACTGGGCTTGACAATCTACACTCAGGCCATATTTATGTTACAGTAGAATCAGAGACTCCCCCTAAGAAATAACATATTTCCCTGCACTAACATGTATTTTTGTATCTGACTTTTAATTTAAATTCATTCTTTCTTGACTAAATTTTCCATGCTTAGGACATGGTTGACAGGGCCTGAGATCACCCCTATGAAGTGAATTTGGAGAAAGTCATAGTTAAATCAAGAAATAGGGATCAAAAAAATGGTGGTAACCTAAGAGAGTGAGAGGAACGAAATAGTGAAAGAGTCAAATCTTAGTACTCCTTCCATCTTCTATCATCCCATCTGGGCTATCATTCAATGTTATTATTTCCAGATGAAGAGAGATTTTGTTTCATAGAATTACCCATAAGTGGAGAATTAATAAAATCTGGAAGAAGTGTGTGTCATTGAGTCTTTAAATGTTAACAGAGTTAGTTACATTGCTTTAAAATTGGGCTCACCTGGTATATGCAATTTTTAAATTTATGTAAATTACCATAGAATTGTGCCAACTTACATAAAATTATTTTGCTTCAGATTTTCCTTCTTATTTAATGGGAAAAGGTGAGAGCAATGTGTGACACCTGCAAATCAAATGTTTTGTCATTTACAGTTAGGCATAAAAATTAACTAAAATCTTAATCTCAATATCCCTAGAAAGGCCATCTATCCCAGACATATGAAGAGGACACACATCTGATTTTATGACTGCTGAAGATCCCAGATCTTTCTGTTGATAACTCATCTCAGTGCCAAACTATCCTATTACTGGTAGCAAAATGCATTTAGCATTCAATTGAATCTAATAGCTTTCACAGGGACTCAATACAGTCATATAGCAATTATCCCTACTAATGGAGCAGAACAGTTGCATCAATAATTCCAAAATACAGGTAATGTAAAGATCTTTTCCATTTGGCCTGGAATTATAGTGTGCTAACATCTAACCTTGAGCATTAACCTTTACTGCAACATTTCAAAGGATGTAGCTTTCATCTAGAAATCAAGAAGAGTAAGTTTTAGTTCTTACACATAAACTCTTTGTATCTCAGTTTCCTTACTTTGAGCAAACTGTAGAATTACTGTGTAAGTCTATGCTGTCTAATAAGGTAGGGTCTACCATGCAGGAAAAAGGCAAATCTCATTGAGTGGAGCTCAGGGTAATCCCTGTGAGGAGCCCCACTAGTGTTGTCTCTTATATGATGAAATCATACAATTATGTCTATTTTGAGAAATTTTTTTTCTTGGAAATGAAAGAATAAAAGGGAAAGAAACCACTGTGGTAGATGATCTCTAATATCCCTTCCACAATGAAATTTTATTTCTATGTATTTATTGAATATCTAATAGTTTCTCCATGGAATGTTCTTCCCTAAGCAATTGTTACCCAAGAAAGGGCTCAGATTCTGTCCAATTACATAACGGTATGTGCACATCTTTTAGTATTTACCAGCTCTTCTAAAATATAGCTTTTTTACTCATCAAGAACAAAAGAACAACATTTCATGTTGTCTAATACTGATATGACATCAATTGGTTTATAAAATGAATCAAGGAATTGTATTTCTCCTAAAGATATGCTGTTTTTATACAAGTTTTGAATATTTTAAAGCTGTCAATGGTTTTTATAACAAATTATAACCTCTTCTGCTGCCAAAGAACAATCTAATTTCCCTTTTGATTAGTAACAAAGCAAATGCTGAAATTCATTATTTTTCGTGTCTTTGACAATGATTAATTTAAATTAATGTTAATTTTTGTTAGTGTTATTCTTCAATTAAATTGCCCTTAACCCACAAGCTGACAAGCCACATACATGGAAATCATAAATAAAAATCTGCATATTAATTAATTGAAACTTTATTTTTTGTCTTCTCTTTTTACAACATTGAAAAAGACAGACCCAATTATTCTGTTTTTTTAAAAGGATTTCCCACTACATAAATGGACTTGAACTTATTTGATGAAAGCTGACATCAGTGTAGATTTCAAAACTGTTGTCGATGATATTGTGATGGTTGATATTCCCCAAACAAGGATAGGGTGTCCTAAATTTCGTAGTTTAATAATGCTGTGGAAATTCTGGCTTACATTGAAGCCACATTTGTTAATTTTATGGGAATGGACAATAATCAAAGGCTTCATTTGACTTATGTTTTCTTTCTAAAAAGGCCTTTATTTATCCTGCCAAAAATTAGCGAAAATTCAGATGGATGAAGTTAAACTAATTAGAGAAAAAATTAATGTAATTGTAAAATTTGGTAAACAAGCCACGACCATGTGCATTTCAAAGTTTTTTATTGAAATATTTCTTGTTTTATAAGATCAATCTAGTAGCACATGCACAAACATCTATAAGTTAAATGTCTCCACCACAAGCATATTATGAATATATAGATAGATAGATAGATATGAAAATACCTAAGTATTTAGAGAATGCGAGCTGAGTGATAGAGTTAAAAATAACCAAATAATTGGCTAGAAAGGTAATTCAGTGGTAAAGCATTTTTCTGCCACCCATGAGAACCTGGGTTTGATACCCAGCACCACATACACAGCTAAGTGGAGGAAAAACAAAAACCAGATGGAAGAATAAAAAAAAAACTCTCTCTTAAAAAATATAATACAGTTTTAAAAGGTCATCCAAATGAAAACTTAGACTTGATGGTTAGCAGTGTAGCTTGGTGTTTAAGAACATGACTCCAGAGCCCAGATTATTCAATTCAATTCCAGAAAAGCCACTGACTAGCTGTGGCACATTAGGTAACTGTTTATCCTCTCTGTGACTGTATTTCTTACTTTACAAATAAGGATATTAATAGAACTGATAGCTGAGGTTTACGTTAAAGTTACTGGATTACTCCACATCAAGCTGGGCCATCACAAATTCTCAACTAATATTATATGTTTGTGTTAGAAGTTATTTGGTATTACATGGTACACATTATTTAAATATAATATTAGCATGTGATTAAAGAATGTCTTTTATCAGAGTATTCAGATCAATAATAAAGTGATAAAAACATATTGGTAGGGGCTGGAGTAGTTGCTCAGTGGTTGGAGCGCAAGCCTGGCATTCACGAGAACCCAGGTTCAAACCCCAACACTACATACTAAACTAAGTGTTGGAGAAATAAAAGCCAGATGAAAAAAAGAAAATAAAATTGATTCTGTCTTTCTCTTTCACTCTCTCCCTCTTTCTCTCTCTTAAAAAAATCTGCATCATTTCTACACAACATAATGCAAACAACATTATAAGCACTGAGACATTTTCAGGAGAAAAAGGCTTACCTAATGACAAATCATGGCCAAATCATGTTATAAGAAGATCACTAATGAGTCTACAATATTAAGTAGGTGCTACTGTTTGGAAATGAAAAGTCCCTTACATCAGATCACAGGATAAAATAACTGACTAGAAGGATTTATAAATTTATCCAATATTAGATACCTACTAAATGTTAGATTCTATTCTATAACAGTGAAGGTAAAATGAAACAAACAAAAGCCTGTGTCTTATATGTGCTTGCTGAGAGGAGATGAACATTACTTCAATAATCACACAAGTGAAATGTAAAATTTTGGATACAAATTTCTTTGTCATCATAAACAATGAGATCATATAGCAGGACAGGATACCTTGTTAAGGAGGGCCAACTTGAAAGCCCCAAACTGATGAGAATTAAAAAACTTGTTAGGAAGCAGAGTTTTCCAAGTTGGTGGAAAGTACGTACAAAATCCCTGAAGCCTGAGGAAGGACAAGTGCATAAGACAATCAAGCCACTGTGGTCCCAGGGAGAGCAAGAGTCACATTAAGGCCTTTTGCTTTAACCAAGGAGCAAAGGGAAATATTGAAAGAGTCCATAAGGTGAGTGAGCACTAAATGTTCAGGTTCATGAGGAGAAGGATTCCTTTGGCTACAGTGAGGGAGACCGACTGAAGGGTCACCAGAGTGGGTATGGCTGGAGTAATTGAAATAATTCAACTCTCTGCCCCGCCCCCACAAATAATGACAGTTTTCCTTGAAGAGATCATTACTGAGTTGAAGTACTGGACGGACTGGAGAGAATATTTGGGTTTCCCGTTGCTAGAATTGTTATAATGAAAAGCAGGTGGTCATGAAAGATCAGTGAAATTTCTGTCCCTGAAAATAGTCAAGCAGAGGCTGAATGACTGCCTTGCTTGCTGAAAAAGAAGGAATTTGAATTTCTGAACTGGAGTATAAATTACCTCTGAGGTTCCTTAAAATTTTATGATTCTGTAGTACCCAGACCCATCCATCCTGCAGGAAATCAAATCAATGCAGGAATAGGCCCTATAATTTAAAGAAGAGGCCCATTTTCCTAAGATGTTTTCTCCATTCCAAATGCATAAAAAATTACAGTGAAAGATAAAATAAGAGGAGAAAGTTGATCCCTGTGACATATGTTTCTGCAAGAATCTCAAGTTGACTAGTGGAAAGTGGAAACTGGGATATGAAACACAAGGGCAGACAGAATACATGGCCTGTATACACACATGGGTGCGTGAGAGAATAGTATATTGGGGAAAAAATCCAAACCCTAATGACCCAGATTTGATTTTGTTTTTCTTCCACTCAGTAGTTATGTGATGTCAATGAAGAAGCAAACTCTGCAGACTTCAGTTTCCTCATCTGTAAACTAGAGAATTAACACATTGGAGTTGTGATAAGTCAAGGAGATAATGACCATAAGCATGGTACAAAATGGGCATCAAATTATCATTAATGACTCTTTTTACATTTGAAATTAAAATATATATTGAAAGTAGACCTCCTACTGAAATAAATACAGAGCAGACTTATTGACATCATCTGAAATTTACCTACAGAGCTGGCATAAGTGCCTATAATATTTTTTGACTCACAAAATGTAGTGGACAATGGAGATGTGGCTCCCTACAGACATTTATGACATGCACCCTGTCATGCTTGAGCATAAAGGTCAGGGTGCTAAATTTTTCACCTTGCTAAGACTAAGGTTTGCAACAAGGGGAGATCCTTTAGCAAACTTTTGATGAATTAGCTCAAGCCTCTTAAAGTACTGTATTTGAGCCTATCTACTTTCTTCCTGGTTACGATATGAAGGTACCTAGAGGTGCTTCTGTTTATTCTGCCTCCATGAGGGTAAAAGCCAAAGAGAAAAACATCACTGTGGATAGCTGAACAACCCCCTGGTCCTTTTGCAGGATATAATTAACTATTTTGCTTTGTAAAATCTCTGTAGTAAGATTTTTCTATTGCTCTTAAATAAGCATAATCCTAGTCCATTACATTGTGATATTGAAGTTAATAAAGGATAGATCAAGTTACAAGAGTACGCCACCCAGTGTGATATTCTGTTCCAGGATGTATCCACATTGTTCTGTAGTGTGTTCTGATATACAAATGAATTCTTAAACCCCATTCCAACTAAGTACACATTTGGCCATTGCAGTATAGTATGGCATGGTGAAATAGCTGCTAGCAAACAATAAACCCACCTTATAGTAAAGGATGTATTATGATTCATGTTATCTGATATTTCAAATCAGAAAATTTGTACAAAAGAAATGAACAAAAAAGCTGTGCAATCCACAGGTACCTAATCTCTTCCACTGATGTAGTTAATTGAAGGTTCAGATGATCATGCAGGAAATATGGATTCCAAAAAACACAGGAAAAATTGTAGATTGTAAAAATGCTTTCATGAGAACCCAGAACAATGAGTGGTATATAATAGTAAAAATAGAACTTCACACTAGCACTTCCAAGGGCATAAGTAAGACACTTTCAACTTACAATAGACCCACCTTTTATCTCATTAATTCAAACACATTTTTCCTTCCACTCTAGAAACTGAGTTTGGAGTGGAAGGGAATTTTAAGGGTCATCTATACTATCATGTTGACACACCTTGCCTTTTCTCATCAGCGGAAGATCAGAAACACCCTCAAACCAACTAACTTTTTTATTTGCTTACTTAAATTTAACTTTGGAGATGCACACATGTAAGAAATTTCTCAGTGGGAACTCATACTAGCTAGCACTGCTCCATAATAGAATTTCATTTATTCCATTTCTTGTATAATTCTCCATGGTAAGAAATGCTCAAAATGCTTGGAGATGTAGATGTTCCTCTTTAATTGAACAGAGATTGGAGACAGACCCATTTACATACAAGAACTAGCTATTTCATAAAAACAATGAAGAAAGAAATGAAAAAGGAAATCAATAGATGGTACGTACTATCTCACCAAGTGGAAAAAATTAAAACAGGTTTCTTATTTAGCAACACATACAAACATAAGCTTCAACTGAATTAAAGTCCTGAATACAAAAAAGAAAAAGAAAAAGATAATCAGTGATTAGAATTGTTTTGGAACTATGGCTAGGAAACAAAACCTCCACAATAGAACAGGAAATGTTTTCATCAAAATTAAAGATTTTTATTCAATAAGAAAACATCAATGAAACTGAAATATAAATTGCTGAAACAAAATATTTACGATGTCTGAAAAGAAAATAGAATTAATATCAATATCTAGAATATATTATGAACTCTTGAAAATCAACAAGACAGAAAATCAAATAGAGAAATTGACAAAGATTACAATGTGGTAATTCTCAGAAGAAGAAATCCATATCACTAATAACCAGATGAAGTAGTTCTCAGATACTATAGTATACAAAGATGTACAATAAAAAGAGAATTTTAAACCTCTTAAATTAGCAAAAGATATTAAGTTGTTTGATATCAAGGGCTTTCAGAAACCTGGAGTTACAGAAACCCTTGGGCACAGTTAGTAATCAGATTGAATTATATATCACCTGTGACCCAACACTTACTCTAGAGCATATGGCCCAGAAAAGGCTGCCAATTCCCTATCTACCACCCCTGAATGCTGTAAGGAAATAAGCTTGAATGGTCACATGGTGGACTTGCTTCTGATAGTGGGAATTTGGTGATGATCTAAGTATTTGTCATCAAAAAATCCTCAATATGGGAAATTTCCAGAAGTTTGAAAAAGTAGCCTAGATATTCACACAATATCGACAGAGCTTAAGAATAACACTGATTGAAAAAATAAAGCAACTAGAACAAAATGGTGTAAGAATTCATGGGTTTAAGGCAATGTGAAGCATGGGGAAGAAAACAAACTCCGCTGAGACCTAAGGATCTGTGTCATGAGAAATGACGGAGGCTAACAGAGATAGGCTTTGGACTCACCTGATCCTGTTTTCTAAATTAGTTCTGACTTTTTCTATTTATGTAGTCTAAAGAAGGCTATTTTAATTAATTAAGACCTTTGGTTTCCTTACCTTGAAAATGATAATTATACTTTTTATATTGCGTAGTTAAATATATATATATATATATATATACACATACATACATATATATATATATATATATATACTTCTGTTTTATGCATATTCTGGAGCTACTATATATACACACATAACATATATACCTCTGTGTGTGTGTGTAAACTGTGTGTACATATGCATTCTGGAAACCACAAAGCTGTAGCAACAATAAATGTATCAGTCATTGCTAGGGTTAAAGAGGGGGGATGAGTAATAAAAATGCAAATTATATTTAGATCATTGAAGCTACGCTTAATAATAGCAACGTGTGGACACACGTCAGTACACATTTGTTCAAGTCCATTGAACAGTCAGTACCAAGAACAAACTCTGATGTAAACCAGGGACTCTGGTGACAATGAGAGTTCAATACAGGTTCATCAGTTGCAACAAAGGTACCACTCTGGTGGGGGGTATTGATACTTGGCCAGGCTATTCACAGGTAAGGATAGGAGGTGTATGGGAAATCTCTTTAACTTCATCTCATTTTGTTTTCTGTGAACCTAAAGCTTCTTTTAAAAAATGAAGCTTATTAGCTGGATGTGGTGGCACACACCTGTATCTCAGTGACTCTGGAGGGTGAGTCAGGAGTATTGCAATTATTTTTTTTTTAAAGAGAGAGGGACAATGAGAGAAATAGAGAGAAAATCAATTTTATTTAGTTTTTCATGTGGCTTTTGTTGCTCCAACACTTTGTTGTGTATATCGTGCTGGGGTTCCAACCAGCATCCTTCCCCATGCCAGGCAAGCACAGTAACTGCTGAGCGACCACACCAGCCCTGGAGTATTGCAACTTTGAGGCTACCCTGGGCAAACTTAGGCACACCATCAGCAACTTAAGACTCTGTCTCAAAATAAAAAGTAAAAGGACTGGGGCTGAAGCTCAGAGGTAGAGTGCCCCTGGATTCCATCCTCAATACCAAAAAAAGAAAAAAGAAAAAAAATTTAAAAAATTTAAAATATTTTTAAAGCTGATTAAAAATGAGTGTTATCTCTTTAATTACCTCAACTCACTCTTCATGTCTTATGAATGCAAACCTAAGTTAATACAATGTATTAACTAAAGTGAGTGGTCCTTTGGAATATACCAATTTCATAAAAATTATATGAATTAGGTATATTCCATCAGTTGTATAGATTACAAATAGAAATGGGGGTGCATTTTTTTAGAATTATATTGTCATTCCCACAAATATGTAATTCAAATATGAATGATTCCATCAAAATAACATACTTATCAGCTCTGTATAACTTTGAATTTACAAGAGTTTCAAGAAAAAACAAGTTTTACATAGAGACACTGGTGAATAATATAACTAAATTTAATTCATCATTCTTTTTAATTATGAAGTTTTAAATTTTCTTTGTGCTTGACAATTTTCTGAAATAAAGATATGTATTCATGTTCTTAAATAAAGATATGGAATTTTATGATTCAGAATTACAGTGATGAGAATAATTGTATTATGAAGCTGAGAAATAGAGCTCAGCCCCCATGGTCAATGGACCAAGTTTGATAGTTGTCTCATTTCACTTATGCCAAACTTCTTGGTTTCATTACTTTCTTCATGCCATTTTTTATTTGATACTTTAACCTATTTTAAGAAATTAAGTGGTCACTGTTTGTTGTTACATGTTCTCATTGATCACACAGATAACTATTTCCCTGTTTTTGCCTCACTTCTGCATAATATAGTACCACAATTTTAAATGTAATAGGAGTATAACCAATGACCAGATCATTCTTAACAATCACTATCACAATGAACTTATCTTCCTTGAAAATGTAGAGACGTAGATCAAAGGATTTTTCCATGTTAGATGCTTAACTCTTTATTCCAAGCACATATACTTGCTCCATATTATGTATATTCTCTGCCATGTAAATATCACTTACTAGGTTACACTTAATTGATCTACTTATATATACATATAGCATACATTTACACATGTTAATGCATATAAAGTTATATGGTTATATATAATATGCATAAATAAATATCAAACAAACATGATAAAAGCAGATCTCCTATAAAACAAAATTAAAAAACCAATGCCATCATTTTTTTCTGAAAGAGTAGAACGTGTCCAATACTATGGCAGCTGATATCATCTGCTTCTCCCCTACCATCACATTTCCAAAAACAAATTACTCGTGATTCATGTCAAGGCCCATGAGTAAAACATCCCATGAGTACCTGGATTTAAGACTTTGTCTCTTTCCCTTCATTCCTAGAAAAATTATGGTCAATACCACTTATCCAGAAATAATAAGTTCCCATAAATTTAATCAAAGAAGTCTCTTGAGAATGAAATTTTGAAAGTAAAGTTTTATTAATATGATACACCAATAGTTAAAATCTATCACTGGACCATTCCAGATATTTCACCCATTAGTTATGTCTGTATAATATTAAAATATCATAAAGAGAAGCAAACAAAATTCTGTAATAATCCAAGTTATATTAATGGTCATTTACAAATATTCTAAAGTAGTTACTGCTTTTTAAATAATATGATGGGCTGAATTCTAAGACTGACCTTAGTTACACACCCTTATGTAATTTCCTCCCATTTGGGTATGGATAAAATTTATGAATATGCAATACCATGCCTATGATTATATTATGTTACGGTACAATTGACCCTAGGGGTAGTAAGATTACAGGGAGATATTCATTGGGTCTAATCTACACATATAAGCCATTTAAAATCAGAAAGTGTTCTGCTGGTAGCAGAAGGGCAACTCAGAGAAAATAAGCATGAGACTCCATGAACCACTGATAGCTTTGACTGTAGAGGGTCCATGTGAGAAGGAAGGTGGGAGGCCTCTATCCTGAGAGCAGCCACCTGAGCAACAGCAAGGAAACTGGGCACTATGTGATCAATGTTTGTGCTTGCTCAGAATGTACACACTGAAGCCTAAATCAATTCGTATTCTGAAGTGGAGGTAATTAGATCATGAGGATTAAGTCCTCAGAATGTGATTAGAGCCCGAATATTGAAAGACATTTTAGAGATAGCTACTTTCTACTCTCTAGTGAGGATACAAGAAGTTGACCAGCTTCAATCAAGAAATTGGCCCTCACTAGATTTCAATTTGCCAGAACTGTGGACTCCCCAGGAACCAGAATTGTGAGAAATAAATATTGTTTTAACCACTCAGTCTATGACCATTTGTTACAGCAACTGAAACTGACTAAGACAGTGGGAATTCAAGTCTACATCACAAGGAACTGGATTCTTCCAACAACGTGAATGAACTTGGAAGCAAATTTCCCCCTAGAGCCTTCATATAAAAGACAAGCCCAGTAGGTACCTAGATTTTAACCTTGTGAAAACCTACACAGAGAACTCAGATTTCTAACCATACAACTGCGAGATAGCAAATACAGAATATTTTCACAACACTAAATTTGCTATCATTTGTTACACATGAACAGAAAACTAACATAAATATAGAATTCTACAAAGGAGTGATCTCCAAATTATCCAGAAAAATGTGCATGCAGGTATACAAGGGGCCAAGTATTTTCATTTCTTTAGAAAAAAATACCTAGGGGGCTGGAGTGGTGGCTCGGCAGATACCATGCTTGCCTAGCATGCACAAGTACATGGGTTCAAACCCCAGCACCCACAAACACAACTAACTGTTACAGCAATGAAAGTCAGGTGAAAAACTCAATAAAAATTGATTCTCTATTTCTCTCTCTTTCTCACTGTCCTTCTCTCTTTAAAAAAAGAAAAAAAAATACTTAGGAATGGGATCACTGGGTCATATGGTAAGTGTGAATTTGACATGTAAGTGCCAAAATGCTTTACAAATTGACTGTGCTGTTCCCACCAGTTCTGGGTAAGAATCCTAACACTTTGATATTACTGCTAATATTCTGTACTCAGTATTATTATTATTTTTGTTATTATTATTTTTGTTATTATTATTACTGTCATTGTTATTTTAATCATTCTACTGCATGTACTATATATTTTTATTTATTTTGCTTTTTATAATAACTAAGAATGTAGAACACCTTTTCTTTTGTTTATTTGTCATCCACACCTCTTCTCTGGGGAGGCATTTGCACAAGTTTTCAGCTAATTTTATATTGAATTATTTGCCTGAGTTGTAAGCACATGCATATATTGATGTCTTTTTCTTCCAATCTATGACTTTTAAATTTCTTACAACCTTTCAAATAACAAGCCTTTTTAGTTTCATGGAGTCTAATATATATCCATATGTAAAATAGATATTTATTGCCTTGTATGGCCTATAATGAAAAATTGCACTTGAAACTATTCCCTTACCTTTTTCAACTTTTAAAGGCTCCCTGCATTCCTCATCATATTGTCCTTTCCTTGCATGCTCCATCCTCTTGCTTTCATCATCCCATTCCTAGTTCTAGCTCCTTAATCACCTTTTGAAAGTTGCTTTTGCTGTACAAGGTAGAATTCTTGGGAGATATGCTATATATATGCAAATATACACATAGATGTGTATATAAGTATGCATGTAGATATATTCTAAAATTTATAATATGATTCAATTATTAAACTCTACCTTCAAATGGTGTTACACTGTTTTATTGTGTAAGAACTATACAATAGCACAAATCTTAAATTCATTTCCTCTTCCCTATTATTTTTGCTTGTTACTATGCATTACATTTCTATGTTGTAAAATACACAATATATTTTTATGATTTTGCATTAGCAAATTAAAAATTTATATTTACTCATTAAAAATCAGAAAAATGCTATCATATATCTACCAGCATTTTTACTACTTCTGATGCCCTTTTTTATATACATTCAAACTTCCATTGGTATCATACTCTGAAGGGCTTGCAATACAGATAGGCTAACAATAAACTCTTTCAGTTTTTCTGACACGAAAAGCTCTTATTTTTTCTGTCATTTCTGTAAAATACTTTTGCTGTGCATAATATCCTTTGCTGAGAGTTTTGGAGATTTCATTGCCTATGTTAAGCTTAGTCCATGCTAAGCTTGAGACATGAGTAGAGAATTTCTTTATTCTCCTGGTACACATAGAGTCTGTGCATCTGGGCCTCAGAAATGACCTCCCTTCATCCTTCCTGCCTATTCCTCCAGTGACAGTCAGGCTCAATGACAGATCTCAGGGAAGAGAAGCTCTTCTTGCCCCTCCCTCAGTCGTAGTAGACTCTACCCGATAGGCTTGAGTCAGGGTTCTGAGCCCTTGAGGATCTCCTGGCCTTGCCCAGGTGACAGCTTTTGTTTCTACCCTTTCTCCAGAAGCAGGGAATCGTTGCCACCACTCTCAGGCAGAAAGGAAGGTTTGCTTCTCTTTGTCCAGTGGTTTTATTTATAGTCTTTCACAGCAGCACTAGGAGCAAGAGGGTTTGCTACTCCTTTCTCAATGGCTTAGAATTTCACTACTCCTTAAAATTGTGCCAGGAGAAGTCTTGTTGTGAGCTTATCCCGCAGTGTGAGCTAGTGAACAGGCTCACTCTGTCCTCCTGCCTTGCACCTGCCTTTCTTAGGACTACTCAGTGGAGGCCCATGGAGAAGATGCTGAGTAAGCGAGGCCTCCCCATTATGTGTAGGGTTCTCAGGTTTTCTAAACCAATGTGCTAGCACTTGATTATTTATTATCCACATCCATGACAGTCAGTCATCTCATCCTGCCACACTCTACCAAAGGGGATATTGTCCATGGCTCCCAACTCTCCTTGGATGTGATTGTCACTCAGAATTCAGTTTGCTTCACTGTCATAACCTCAAGTCTCTGATAGATTCAAGAAAGGTAAGCTTTTCTAGGTTATCTGCCTTTTCCTTGTTGTTAGGATGGAGGGATATTTTGTTGTGGCTTCCTACATCTTCAGCTGAAGTGAAACTGGCCATGGTCTTAGAAGAAATGCTTTGGGTAAACAGTACCTCAAAGCAGTTATTTCAAATGTAGAATCAGCTGGCAATGCATGCTTGTAATTCCAGCAACTCAGGAGGCTGAGACAGGAGCATCACAAATTTAAGGCCAACTTCAGCAACTTAGCAAACTCCTGTCTGAAAATAAAAAAAGAAAAAGGACTGTGGATATAGCTCAATGGTAAAGTGTCCCTGGGTTAACCTCTATACCAAACAACAACAACAACAACAAAAACATGTAATAAAACAGAAAAACAAAACAAAACGGAAAAACAATGTGGAATTTACAGAGTTTACAGGCAGAAGAAAAACGTGAAACTGTGTATTTTGTCATGTCACTCTTCTCCTTAAAGCCTCCATAGTGGTTCCTCTTGCCACTGAAAATCCAGACTGCATGCCACAGGCACGCTCCTCCTCATTGCCTGGCTGTAGCCTACCTCACCACTCTTAATTCACCTTCTCATCTTTCACTCTCACAAAACCTCACAGGCCAGGGAGCTCTTACTTCCACATGCCAGACTCCATCCTAACACGGAGCTTTGTAACTCCAGTTGAAATACTCTTTATCTGAATTTGTGTATGGTTGGCTGATAACTTCATTTAGTCTGCATCTGAAATGCACTCTCCCTCATCTTATCAGGCAAAACTTTCTATAATCACACATTTAATTTTTGTATGTTTCTCTTACTCTCGAGAGAAAATAAACTCCATGAAAGGAGCAGTGGCTTAGAGGTCACAGTGCTTTCCTGGCATGCACGAGGATGGGGTGTTGGAGGCTAAGCCCAACATGATGCCAGGGAAAAGAATTAGTGGTAAACAACTCTAAGGGGCCCAGCTGGCTTGTAATTAGCAAACTGCCTGACTGGGTGACTAAGCTATTTGGCTGCTCATTTGTTACAATTGGTTGAATGTGTTTGCACTGTATCCCTGTTGGTTGTTGTAACAGATATATACCAGGCATACAGAGAGAGAGAGAGATGACTCTGGTAGATGACACTGGTGAGAGGAGACCTTCCCATGCAGGCAGCAGAAATGAGACAGAGTAGTGGCCACTAGTCAGAGAAGCAGCAGCGGCAGAGACAGAGGAGAGCAGCAGAAGAAGCAGAGACAGAGAAGCAGCAGCAGCAGAGGCAGAAGAAGAAAACCTAACATGCAGGCAGTAAGAAAGGAAGAAAAGCCTTGGCAGTAGAAACAGGGACTCTAGTGCGGCAGTAGAAACGGGGACTCTAAAAGAGAAAAAATGTGAATAGCCTTGACTCTAAATGTAATGTTTTAATGCCTTGCCTCTAAAAGAGAGAAGGCGGAAGCACTTGGAGGCCTTTAGCCATGGTAAAGGGAAAAGTGAAGCGCTTGGAGAACTCAGGGCCGGTGGGTCTACTTCATTCCCAGTCAACCGCCAAATGAGAGCCGTCCGGTTCCTGCCATCTGGGACCGGACAATGGGGGTTCAAACCCCAGCACCACATACACAGTATTGGAGCAACAAAAGCCACATGAAAAACTAAATAAAACTGATTATCTCTTTCTCTTTTTCTCTTACTGTCCCTCTCTCTCTCTCTTTAAAACAGAAGACGAATGAAGATTTCCTTCAATTGACCTCAATATTCCTAGCACTAGACCATTTATACAAATATATTAAGAATTTCAGAACTACTCACTGAAAGAAGGTTGGATAAATGAAGATCCGTTAATATATACAATGGATTTTTAAAAATCCATGACTCAATGTGAGTTTGTGTTTGGTATTTTTGATGACTAGAATAATGGCTTGCACATAGTAAATATTCAAGCTATCTATAAAGTAAAAAGTTTATATATATATACACATGTATGGAAATATATATCTCAGCACACTTGATATGGACTTAGTAGGTCTAGTTCTTGGGAAAATTGTAAAAAATAAAAAAATTAACGATGAAGTTTGTTTTGAATACCTTTTAGTGTTTACTTATCTAATCTTCCTTAATTCAGTAGCCCACTCTCCTTTGTCCATCTCTCTCTCTCTCACACTCTCTCTCTCTTTTGCCAAAATAAAAATTTAATCCCTGTTTCACATTGTAAGTGCTTGAAACACCATAAGTGATTCCCATTCTAGGAGAAGTTATGCTTTACTAGGAAACAAAAACTTTAAGCGCATTCACTTATAACACATGAATTTTCAGGTCTTAGACAATGTTAATGATACAGTGATTGTAAGGACAATTAACAGATTTTTCAAACAATCCCAAAGGAATTAACTCATAAAGAGCACAGATGGGCAATCTCCCTCCCCTAGGAGCAGCAAGGTCCAGGTCTCAAGCATCAATATTGGTATGATTTTAATAACTACATGTCTAACAACAATCTTGTTAGAGTTTCTTGAGGTTCAACTTTCAATGAAAGAATGAGGGAAGTCTTTTCTTTCTTGCTTTTCTTCTCTTTCTCTCTCTTTCCCTCCCTCCCTTTCTTCCTCCCTCTTACTTTCCTTCTTAAATCAACTCTTTAGGAAATTTTCCACACAAAATAGAAATGCAGTTCAGTTCGCTTCCTTTCCCCTATTTATTTGTAAAAGAAACTAATCCAGGGAGACCACAAGTCACATTTCATGAAGAATCAACCCACTGGCTTTCTCATCTACAACCAGTGTGGTTACAATGCAGTCTCAAATGATAATCACATCAAATTGTCTAGGAGTTCAATAAGATTATTTTTATACCTATGCTGATAAAATGTTTAGGTCAGCTCCTTATAATTGCTCTTTAAGTAAAATCATGTGTATATATGAAAGGGAAAGAGATCCAGAGGAAAACAATTGAGTTGCATTTTGTCTAGTTTGCAGAAGAAAAATCTAAACTAACCTGACATGCAAATCTATTATTAACTTTTCTAAATGATTCAATTACTAATTGTACTAATTACTTTAATATTACTTCTTGGGACTTAATATTTTATATTTTTCTGTGTTTTTATGTTATAATTTTCTAATATATTTATAACAATACTTTTCCATCCTAATTATCAGGCAAGTTTAAATAAACATATGAAAATAGCACAGATGGAGTTTATAAAATTGTTGAACTGCTTAACTAATAATATGAAGGAAGGTGCTGAAATGGAATTTTTGTGCAGATAAAAAAGTTATTTCTATTGTTATGATGACAAGCATTGTAATATAATCTTTATTTCATATTTGCTATTTTTCTTATTAATTATATTCTTATAATAATATCTTTAGTTTTTTCTTTAAGTGTTGAATAGATATTTATTAAGAATCATTTAATAAAGCACTGGAGCATTGTTAAAATTCCCTGATTTAAAATTTCCAAACTTCTGATCTCATAACAAAACCTCAAATATCTGGCATGCATACAAGTGGCACCTTTGAACAAATGGAATTCTCGGAAACACAAAAATTGCAGGCAGAAGTTAGGAAGAGCTATTGAGAAAAGCCAAAGTCATTGAGTTCAAAGAAATGCCAGGGTTGGTCAGGTTGCTCTAAGATCAAAGTGTTCTGGGATTGGTCAGAGAGACAAGGGTGCAACTGAGCACACTCTGGCATGTGAGGTCACATTAAAAATGAGCATTGAAGCTGAGCCAAAGAGAAAGGGAAGCAGTGATGAGAAAGGGAGGGGAAGGGCAGGAGGAGAAAAGAGAGATCAACACAAAAAGAAGGAAAAAATAAAGTCATAATTAGGATGAGATAAACCAGTTTGAAAATCAGGAAATGAACCAAGAAGGGAAGGCAGAAAGACCATAGTGTGGAAAAAAGGAAATGAAGACAGAGAAGATCCAAACCAAGAGAGGAAGGAAATTCCAGGATATCCAAATTTCATACTGAAAGTTAAGGAATAACCCTATTGAATTTGACTTAGTAAAAATTAGCTAATAGAAGCACTTATTGAAATTAAAATAAATTAAATTAAATTAAACTAAATTAATGCTAGTGCCTAATCAATAAGAAGACACTTTTCACATGAATTATTCTGTTGCTTCTTTTGGGGACTGTGTTAGTCACTGTCAGCATGTCTCTGTTTATAGATTCAAAACTGGATCCACACATATTTTGAGTAAGTGACCCAAGATTACAGCCTAGTAGAATGAAAAATCAGATTAATCTGTATTAATCTTCCCCTGAATATCATGGCTCAGTTATGCCATTTTGCTCCTATCCTATGTTTATATGGCAAGTAACATTAATATAGTCAAGCCTGCTTATTAAACCATAATAAATACAACTATGTTTACACACTGTAATACCTCTCCTCTTGTCTCACATTCCCTCTGAACTGAATAGGATTTACTAGTATCCAGGTATGTAAGACTCCTAGCTTTGCATTGATTCTGGGTTCATCTGCTTGAAGATGTAATGCCTAGTGATTTGGACCAAGAAGTGCTCTCCTCATTAACTGAGTCCAGAGGGTTTACAACTATAGTTGAGCCTTAAAATCCTATGTCACACTTAAAAACTTTTATTGTATTTTCCTAGTAAATTCAATATGATTCTCTAAGATATCTGTCACAGAAACTAAGCTTTCAATGCTCAAGTCATTACCCTAACCATATTAGCTAACTTACATCTTCTATCACTTCTATCACTCATTTCTTCAAATTTATGACTAGGCTTACAATAGCACATTCTCATTAAGCTGATCTTGAGAGATTTATGGGCTTTGTATAGATAATCCATATTGTACTTAAGGATAGATGCATAAATAAAAATATAATCTTTGAGATTAGAAAGAGACCATTGTATTTTCAAGTTTTCTTTTCATTCATAATGGAAAGTCCAGATTCTTTACCTTAAGAAATGTATCATTTATTAGAAAATTACCTTGAAAGCAATGGTTACCATAGTAGTAAGAGAAAAATAATTATCAGACAAAATTATTCAGCAAACATTAAGGAAGAAATTTTAGTATGTTTATGTTTGCATAAACATCAAACATTTGCTTATTCAATACATAATGTCTGTGAGATACTAGGTGTTTAGCTTAATGAAAATTCATCAACAGCTAATTTAATCAACCAAATACAATAACCATGAGGAATGCACCATATTATGTTATCAATAATAGGAAGAGGTAGAAGGATATAAAGCAGATAAACTTTAGCTTTATATACTACATAAGGAAACAGATGAGTCATGTAACTTGTCAAAGGTTATCAAAAATGAGCAGAAAACCCAAATCTAAAACTTAAGAATTTTCATTCCTAAGCCTTATTTTCTCCAAATATTTCCGAAAGGATAGGGTAAAGTGTTTCTGTATAGGAAAAGGAACTAAAAATTTTATTTATTTATTTATTTAATTTTTTTTCCTAAAGAGAGAGTGATAGTGAGAGAGAGACAGAGAAAGGGAGAAACAACTTTATTTAGTTTTTCACATGGCCTTAGTAGCTCTAACACTTAGTTGTGTATGTGGTGCTGGGGTTTGAACTCGGGTCCTCGTGCTTGCCAGGCAAGAGCCAAAACCGCTGAGCCACTGCTCCAGCCCTAACTAAAAGTTTTATATACTGTTTATTGAATAAATATTTTCAAAGCAATGGTAGTGGTACTGTATAGTAAAGTTCTGGTTTTATTGCTTATTCATAGCTGATATTTCATTTATAGCATTGGTTATTTTAAAATGGTTGTCCCCATAGTGGAAGCTAACTGTACGTATGTAAGGTCAAAATTTCTTGAAGAACTGAAAAATCTCAAGAGTTAAATTTTAATACAAACACAGGCTCTTTTCAGAGATAGACATTGTATAGCTACTCTGCACTTGAATTCCATAGAAAAGGTTCACTGAAAACAAAGAAAAATGCAAGCTAATGCAAACTGAAGAAACTGCAGCCAGGACCATTTGTATGGTCAATGCCCTATAGAGCACTATCATTTCTCCTCCAGTATTTCCAATGACAATTTACCTTGCAAGTGAATGAGGATGATGAAATAAATGCTCTTGTCCATGAAATAATTTACCGAGAAATTACCTGTAGTTCAAGAATGTGAAATTTATGGGAAAAAACTTATACCTTTGTTTTCCTATATCTTATTATGATTTAGATATTAGCTGTCCCCAAAAAAGCTCTTGTGTAAGACAATGCATGAGAGTTTAGTGGTGAAATGATTGGGTTATGAGAGCCTTAACCCAATCAGTGAATAACTCTCCTGATAGGGATTAACTGGGTGGCAACTGAAGGCTGGTAGGCTGTGGCTTGAGAAGGTGAGTCTTTAGGTGCAAGCCTTTGGTGACTATATTTTGTCCTTGTTGAGGAGCTCTTTCTCTGCTTCCTGGGTGCCATGTTCCCAGCTGCTTTGCTTCTCTTCATTCTTCCACCATGATGTTCTGCCTCATCTTGAGCTCTGAGTATTGGAGTAGGCTCTTTATGGACTGAGACCTCTGAAACTGTGAGTCCCAAAATAAACTCTTCCTTTCTAAAATTGTTCTTGTTAGGTCTTTTGGTCATAGCAGCAAAAAAGCGGACTAAAACACCCTGAGTAAAATTTAGCACTTTTTTTTTTAAAGAGAGAAAGAGGGAGGGAGAGAATGAGAGAGAGGGAGAGAAAGAGAGAACCAACTTTATTTAATTTTTCATTTGGCCTCTGTGTCTTTGACACTTGCTGTGTATGTGGTGCATGGATTCAAACCTAGGTCCTCATGCATGCCAGGTAAGTGCTCCAACCACTGAGCAAACATTCCAGCCCCATATTCTTCAATTATGAGTATAGCACCAATAATATGGACAGTACTTTGTCATTCATATAAGTTAGATAATTTCATATCATATTACATATGTATATATATATTTCAAAATATCTATATTAAATATTGTTATTTGTGTTTTTAAAATACTTTGATAATTACATTTTAATATACTATTTTCCCTTTCTGGTTTTTTACATTTTGTTATATGCATAAAAGCATTAGTTTGAGCACAGACTAGCAAAACAATCATTTGCACAAGAAAAATGGAGAATTTCTCACTTAGTCTACTTGCCTTACCTGCCCTAATCCAAACCATTGAAATCTTACTCCTAGAGAGCAATCATCTTCCTAATTTCCATCACTACTGCTCCTGCTACTCTAAGATCCATTCTACATTCATATTCCAAAGCAGTTTGAGAATATGTGTTATTTCATATTGAAAATTCTCTGACACTTTCTCCAAATAAAGACACAAATTCAATTCAACATGCATCTAGTTTCTTCTGGCTTCTAACCACGTCTCATACTTTATTTACTATGCTGCTGGCTTTTATTTTCTTTTTTTCTTTCTTTCTTTTTTTTTTTTTTTTTAAAGAGAGAGGGACAGTGAGAGAGAGAGAGAATCAAACTTTATTTAGTTTTTCATCTGGCTTTTGTTGCTCCAACACTTGGTTGCATATGTGGTGCTGGGGTTCAAACCTGCATCTTCATGTGTGCCAGGCAAGTGCTGTAACTGCTGACTCACAACTCCAGTCCCTGCTGGCTTTCTTTCTACGTTTTTGTCACAGTAAATTCAATACTGTCTAAGGCCTTTCCAGTTTGGCTTTTGCCATTAATGCTACTTGAAATTTTCTCCTACAACCCTGCCCTTCATCAGGTCTTTGTTTTTTCTCCTCCAACAGGTCTCAACTCCTCCATCACACATCTTAAGGTTAACCCTAACTCCTTACAGGAAAGGGACTGCTACCTGAATTCCTGTCATGTCCTCTTGTGCTACTTGCTTCAGAGTAGTTTCCACTATCTAAAATTATCTCAGGATCATATTTACATGTGTTTATTATCTGTATTTCTTGTTCTGGAATATAAACTCCAAGAGTGAAAAGACTTTGGTTCACCACTTTTAATCTTGTGGCAAAGGATAGGAAACTTATAAATATTATTGACCTGGAAAATGAAACTCAACATTTCATTGTTGAAGAAACTAGAGCATGAGATACTTCATAAGTATCTTTATCATTCTGTATTGTGATATAGACATTAAAAAAACTTTAATTAAACTTTTAATGGTCTGTTGTTATTTTTGCATACAGGTGGTTTCCATATCTATAAGTTCCTTGGACTCAACAAACCACAGACAGAAAATATCAGGAAAAAAATAGCTTCTGTACTGTACATGTACAGACCTTTTTCTTGTCATTAATCCCCAAACATAGTGTAACAATTATGTACATTGCACTTACATTATATTAAGTATTACAAAAAATCCAGGTATGATTAAAAATATGCAAGATTTACACAGGTTATATGCAAATACTGCCATTTCATATAAAGGCCTTGAGCATATGTAGATTTTTTGGAATCCTAGGGGATCATGGAACCAATTCTCCATGAATACTGTGAGATAGCTATATGGTTAAATAAATTCTTCTATTATTCAAAAATATGATTTTTCTGTTATACTACATCCTAAAAATTAGCCATCTAAACACACAACCAAATTTTATCAAAGCAATAGTTAATTTTCTCCAAAATTGAAGTCTCAGTTTTTATAATTGTAACTTTACAAACTATATTTTTGTGGATTTTTTTTTTGTTTTTTATTTTCCTGATGATTTTTAGACTAACAGTGAACTCTATGTTGAACCAATATTAGATACTCTACCAAAAACTTTTTCAAAGGTTATTCAAAGGCAACTCATTGTTTAGTTAGGCTATGGTTAAATTAAAATGTAAATAGATATTACAGCTAATAGTTTAATTTCCATCATTGAAATGTGTTAGTTTTCTGTTCCTGTGCCAAAATACCTAAGATAGTTAACTTAAAGAATGCCAGATTTATTTTGGCCCTCAGTTTTATATGTTTCAGTCCATGGCCATTTAGCTTCATTGATTTGGGGCACATCATGGCAGGGAGCCCATGGTCGAATAAAACTATTCATCTCATGGCAGCCAAGAAGTACAAGCAAAGAAAAAGGAAAGGACGTGGCCCCAATACCCACTTCAAGGGCATGACCCCAGCAACCTAACTTCCTTCCATTAAGTCTCACCTCCTTAATATTCTGCCACTTTTCAGCATTGCTATAGGCTAGGGGCCAAACTTGGAACACATGAGCCTTTGAGGGATATTCAAGAGCCAAACCACAACAATATGTTTAGTTGCCAGACTTTTGAAAATATTCAGGATGTATTTCATTAGTTTTCAATTCATTTAGACTTACAAAAATTAGAATTTCCTCTACATAGAAATATTGTATGCTAATAGGCCAGTTTATTTATTTCCTGCATTCAGCTTAGTGTCCACTGACACAAATAAAAAATCTAGTTGAAAACAGGACCTTGGCTGCTCTTTAAATCCAGCTGAGCTAATAAACCAACTTATCTGTGCTGTTCTTTGGTTGAATTTTTTTTTCTCCTTAATGCTTCTGACTGGTAGAGGCACCCATTTATTATAGGCTTTGCGTTTGTGATACCAACCAAATCATCTGAAAATCTGGATCCTTTGGACAAAATAATAAACAGATGACCTAAGTGGGATTAGACTTTTATAAAAGAGCTTGCTCTGCTTCAGTCCAGAAACTGTTGATGTTGAGCCGGGCAATGTGATCAAAGTCAGATATATCTGGAAACAGAGTAAAGGCAAAGTTTAAGTGCCACATGGACTAAACAATAAACAAGTCGGGCAAGTATGCAGAATCCTCATGGATGCAATGATGATTATGTTTCATGTTATCAAAATAGTAAGTCTGGATGGCAAGAAATGGAGTCAGGGCGGAGCACCAGAGTTGGCCTATATTATGCCTGCTAGGAAGTATTCCTTTGTTCTTTTTAGAGGCACTTGGCTTATTGTAGTGGCTTTTCCTTGCATGGCATAATCACCATCTATGTGATTAACCATGTCTAGTTAAGTTATTTCATCACATGAAAAGTAGTGTAAAATAGCTTTTCCGTTGAATGGAAACCTGAGTTTGGTGGTTTGAATGCTTCAGACATCAAAGAGCTCTATTATCCACAGACTACCTGGACACAGGCCAAAAGTATTGAGAGTTTTCCAAAACTCTATTGCTCCTTCCCTTAAGTGGAGTCATCACCTACTAGATTGGAGGGAAGGAAGTGATTTCCATAATAATCCATTCTTGCATTCTTTGTCCAAATGGGAAGGATGGTGACCAGCTGTTCTGTATCTCCATTAAAGGCAGATAAAGGGTGAAAATGTGTTCATATTATATCAGAAAGGCACCATTGTGAGCTTGCTAGGGGGAAAAACACAAGAAACTTCTAATTCCAGCTTTTACTGCTGGCAAGTTGTGTAATTATAACTAAGTTCAGCTTTTCTTGAAGTATCTATGAAAGGCTATGACTAATTTTAAAAGTAGGGAAAGTTTACTGGGACACAAATAATATGCAGCTTTCAATATTTGATTCTACGTGTTACCTAAACTTGCAACAAGTGAATGAAAGATACTCAGATATTAGCCCCAGAAAAAAATGTAATATAGACAACATGAATTATGTCATAATGTCCCTGGACAGTGCCAGAAGAAGACAGTAAAGTTTAAATAGATTATATAAATAATTAGAAGTTTTGCATTTTTGTTTCATGTTAATCTCAGTTTGAGCTTCCTAGAAGCAGACCCTGGGAGGAGAAATCATGAAAACTAAACTTTCTAGGAAGTGCTGTCGAAAGCAACTAGTGGGGACACATGAAAATGGGATGATCAAAGGAAAGAAATTAAGTAAAGGTGTGATATCAAGGAAAGTGCTGTGAAGTAGAACCTTAGTTCAACTATGTAGAGGACTAGAGAATTGAAATTCAGCCCATATTTGGGAACAAAACAATAGAGGAATCTAATAGAGGAGGGATACATAAGAAAAATAATACATATTTCTTTATCAAAATAGCTATGTCCCCAATTTTTTTAGGTGAGATAAACCTGACAAGTTAGGGGGTATTTAGATTGGGGAATCCTATAGACTATTTTATCACATCAATACCTGGATTATCATCATTCAGCAGGAATCATGCTTCCAACTTGAATCACCACTATTCCATAAGAGCAAGAAATCAGCATCACTGTTGATTTGCTGAGATCACAATATGCTCTGCTTGGTTTAATAAAGCATTCAAGTAAAAAATAAAAATATCATGTAACAAATGAAATGAGCATTTGAGTGCTAGTCTTTGCTCCCTAGAAACATAAAAATCTGGAATGCAAACATTTGAAGGATTAGAGATCAATTCTATAAAAATGGAGTCTGAATTCCTGTGTTTTTCTTTCCTAACATATCCTACAGGAATGACTGAAGTAAATGATTCCTAGCTTTTCAATAACATCAATGTGAAAAAAGAAAGAAAGAAAAGCATACACTTAAAAGTGATTCCTTGTTTTGTTACATTGAACTCTAAGAAACTATCATGATTTTGACCAAGGACACAACATGTAATGAAGAATGCTACTGCACTCCCATGCTTCATGATGGAAATCCAAGCCCCAATTCATTGAATCTCAAAATTTGATTCTTAATCTACCATCTTCACATGTGTTTTATGCCTTTGAAAAGATTAAAAAAAAAAAAAACCTCTTACCCCTTGGGCTTCTCCTTATCTTCATTTCAAATTTCAACCCTTCTTCTTTGAAGAATAAGAATGGATGAAAGTGTCCTTCCCTAAAACTCTTCAAGGCCAGCAGCAGCAGTTTGCTTGAAAAACACAGGTTTTAAATGAAATGGACAAAGTAATATGAAACATGAATCCTGAGTAGAGAAATTGGCAGCAGCTAGGTTTGGCAAGGATATAAAAAGATTCTACTGTGTGTGGGGGGGAGGAAAGTTTATGGGGAGATTATTTTCAGATCGGTGCAGCAAAAATGGTTATCATAGTTATTTTATTATTTATTTAATACTGTTACAGATGAAAATATACAAAAGTAGCCATATTATTTTTAAGTTTGGAAACCTATTTATTCTCAAAATATAGGTATTTTCATCTTATAAGACAGGGATAACAATATATACCATGAAGGGTTTTCATTAAAATTTTAAAAAGTGATGTGGGCTGGAGTGGTGGCTCAGCGGTTTTGGCGCTTACCTGATGAGCACGAGGGCCCGGGTTCAAACCCTAGCACCACGTACATAACTGAGTTTTGGAGCAACTAAGGCAACGTGAAAAACTAAATAAAGTTGTTTCTCTCTTTCTCTGTCTCTCTCACTGTCCCTCTTTCTTAAAAAAAAAAAAGTGATGTACATAGGTACCTAACACATTTAAAGCATTCAGTAAACACTAGTATCTGTTTTTATCTTTCATCCATGACGTATATGTGCTCAGTATATGTGCTCATTTGTTAGGATTTCCTTGCTTTTTATAATATTCATGTTAGAGAATAGTGTAAGAATAAGAATGGAATGATACCTTATTGATAAAATAAGAATGGTACATTTTAATATCTATAATTCAGTGTCAATAAAGGTGGATATGACCTAATTTGGGGAGCTTAAATGGCAATGATATTTAAATAGGTAATTATTCAGCAAAATAAACAACAAAAAAACCTATTAAACTAAGACATGCAATTTGACTTTATCAAATACCTATTGTGTGAGGCTCTGCCAGGATATGACCAAGGTCACCCTTCCACAAATCAAGCTGATTAGTTATAGTCTATTAATTATGGTGCATAATTGTATCCAGACATATTTTCAATGTTGCTTTTCTAAGTTATCTTTTAGATGTGCTCAGCAAGTTCTGTAGGATTTAAGAAATAGTCTTGCTTGTGAATAACAGAATCATTATTTTATTGATGTGGGAATGATAAAAGATTGCAATTAGAAAATGTAGCTAAATAAAGTTTTTAAAATATTATTGATAGTTCTCTCCTTTCTCTGTCTCTTTGGGCAACTGAGTTCTAGCAACCACATGTCTTTTGCTCAGAAGGAGTACTGGCGTGGAAGGCATACCAGATTAGAGAGCTGGGACAGAATAGAATCACTGCAGGATTTGGGGGATTTTTAGAAGGGAGGTAAAAGAAGCCTTCATTGTTCTTGAAACCAGAGAAAATGGGGAGAAGAAACAGTTGGTTGCGCTGTTCTATTTAATACAATTTTCATATCTTGCCGAAGATAAATGGATGCTCAAGCAGTTAAGTTACCTTTTGAAGTAAATGGTTATCAGAATTCAGTCCACCAGTGTCTGACTCCACAGCCCATGTTCTTCCTTTATATGATTCTCTACACTTCCATTATTTTTTTTAAAAAATATTACTTTAAAATGCATTTAGCTCTGCATTTTTAGATATGTTTGTATCCCTGGAAACCAAATGACAGAGGGTTTGTCTTCTTGAGTGTACTGTTTTATTCTAAGACATCAGTGGAGCACGCTGCTCTTATATGACTGTCACAAGTCTTTGGCAGGTATGCCAAGTTATCTTCCTTTTCCTGAAGCACAGTAGGGGAAACAAAAGGCAGTGGCAGGTTAAACAGAGGCAAGAGAGCCAGAAAAGGGAAGGCAACTGTCAGAAGCAGGATCAGACTGGCAAATGAGAATAATTACACAACAGTTGAACAGAAAAGGCTGAAGAAACATAAATTGGTGCTAATAATAAG
>PVKS010021621.1:0-34893 GCA_004027875.1 Aplodontia rufa | reverse complement strand
AAGAGGAACACTACTACACTGCTGGTGGGACTGCAAACTGGTTCAGCCACTATGGAAAGCAGTGTGGAGAATCCTCAAAAAATTAAGGATGGAACCACCTTATGACCCAGCTATCCCACTCCTGGGAATTTTCCCAAAAGATTTAGAATCAGCGTATTATAGTGATGTGGCTTCATCAATGTTTATAGCAGCTCAATTTCTATAGCTAGATTATGGAACCAACCCAGATGCCCCTCACTTGTTGAGTGGATACAAAAGCTTTGGTTCATATATACTATGGAATACTACTCTGCCATCAGAGAGGACGATATTATAACTTTCGAAATCAAATGGATGGAGATGGACAGAATTATGCTTAGTGAAGTCTCCCAAGCTCAGAGACTTAGGGCCAAATGGTTTCCCTCATCTGTTGATACGAGAATTTATGTTGAAGCAGTAGGACAGATGGCTGACCTAACATTCAAACCTCAATTTGAATGACTTTCAGTGCAACAGGGGGAAAGCTCCCTAGGTAACTTGGAGGTGTAGGGAAGGGGATGGGGAGGGGGGAGGGTATATGAAGAACTCATAGGAGTCTGGTGAATGGGAAGATGGGGGAACCATCCCAGAAGCCGATGTTATTCCTACACTAGATACCCAATTAACACATGAGTTCTTCTGGGGGAAACTGCAATAGATGAAACCCATAGTAGTTTATCTATGTGTTGGCATCACCCCGGGTTAACAAAGTTTATACACATTGATTGCTACTGTTTTGACAATGTTTCCCCCTCATCTGTATCCTGTATCGCTATATACTTCTAATAAATGTGAAAAAAAAGTGGAAACCAGATAAATTCTTTATCTTTTTGTAATTCACTTCTGAATGGGGGAAACAAAGAATAGGCACACAAATAAATCAATATACAAAGGTAATACAATGTAATGTAAAATTATGACATAATATTAGTTAATAATTCATAAGGGCAGGGGAGATCTTCCTTTCCTTCACAGCGAAATAAACAGCTCTGCTTACTCTCCCCTGCCCTTATGACTTCAATGGTTCCTCTCATGTCATTGACTGCAGATTTTAGCTCTGTTACTCCTTTTTGAATATGCCTATTTCTTCTATAATCATTTCTCAACTCTTCGGTCTTTCTCACTTAGTCCCTTCATTAAATCTTCTTTTAGTTCATTGTTTCTTTTAATTATCAGATCATTGATAATTTGCTCTAAAGTTTCATTCCATTCATTGGCTGTGGGCTTCTTGCTAGAGGAGTTGTAGGTTGGAGGTGAATCTCTTCTAGTTTGATTCTTCACCTTTGAAATGTTCCTTCTGGATCTTTGAATTGGGTTTCCCTGTGTGGAAGCAAGACAAGTATCTGGGTACTTCTTCCTTGCATGTCAAGGGTTGGGTTAGACGCCATCTCTCTGATGACCACTTTCTAACAGAATTCTATTTCTGCCTAGAGCCTTGTTTTGTTGCACCTTTTGGATCTAGGTTCAAGGACTTGGATTGGCACCTGGTGGGATTGCTGGGCAGGCTACTGCATTGTTCAAGCAAAGTGGTAGGAGTGTGCTGCTGGGTGCTGCCCCAGAGATGTGGGGTGTGCCAGAACGGACTGACCTATGTGCTGTGTTTGGATCTGGGATCCTTGGTGGTGGGATGGACCCAATATATGTGGACCTGAAAGGTGTGCATGACAGCTGGGTGGTGTCTGGGTGTAAGTTCCTTGGTGATGTCCAGTGTGCCTGTTGTGGCAGGACTAGAGTCCTGAGCATGGATGGGTGTGGGGTGGGGGTCTGCTCAGGCTTCTTTCACTTCACTTTGAAGTGAATTCTTGGCCTGAGATTTCTATCTGGTTGTTTCTCTTTGGCTCTTGCTGTTGTAGTTTTTTTCCATCCCTTACTTGAGTTGTAGTGATGGGACAGTTGAATTCAGAAGTAAAATCCCTAACTTGTGATTTGTTAATGTCCCTTAAGATTTTCAGCTCCTCATGAGCTAGTAGGAGTCATTAATATGAATAACCCATGTATACAATAAATGGTATTAAATTGGTTATTTAGTACCGACTATATCACAATGTTAAATTCCACCAGTGAAATAAATGTTAGTGTTACCCATTACTTTCTGAGACAATAGTATTTAACTATCTCGAATGTCAGGCTTCAAAGCATACTATAGATAATGAGTTTGCATTCACGGTGATAATGTTTACACAACATTAACAATGGGGGGTCAAATGACATAAACTAATTAGAAGTCTGGGAGAGAAGGAAAAGTAAGAGGAAGTTAAGAGGAGTTGTACTGTCCGAGTGTGAATAAAGAGAAAATAGAGGAGGTGAGGGTTTTGCTGGAGAAAAAAGAAAAGAAAAATTAAAACAAAAAATGAACAAAAAAACCCAAAGGAAGAAGAGACAGAGGTAGCCAAATAGAGGATAGGTGAAAGAGATATTAATAGGATTTGGTGATAGCATAAGCAAGGGTAGAAGCAAGCACAAGAATATTTTGCTAGTGGGGAACAATAAAATTAAAATACTAAATGAACTGAACAAAATCCCACCTCTCAGCAGGCAGGACAAGGATAGATATTTATATTGATGAAAATGGTTAGGGATGAAGGGAGCATAGATAGAAGGAACAAATTGGAAAAGCAGAAGAGAAAGAAATAAAATAAAACAGACAAGAAAAGACAATTGAAAAGAACCCAACAAAGACAAAATGAAACAAAATCCAACAATAAAAAAATGCACACACACACACACACACAAAAAAAAAAAAAAAAACTAACATTTTTATATGTCCATGAAAACTTCTCCAGTTGGCCATCAAGAACACATCAAAAACTAGAAAGAAAGAAGAAAGGATCATTAAGAAAAATGTTTAATGAAAACTTGGGAGTGTGATCACTGAGGTTATCTCTCACATTGGGAGGTTACACATTGGGAGCAGGTGTTAACTGTCCACCTGAGTTTTGTTAACAGGGTCTCTCAGTCTGGAATTTTGTGATCTCAATTATAGGACTGGATGTCCACAGATTCTTGGGTTTCAGGGTAGAGATTTCTGTGAAGAGATCAGATTAAGGAATGCCTTGAGGGCTTGTCTTTGCCAGTCTCCCTAGAAATCTGAAACTTAAGCATCTTATGGCTTTTATACATAGGGGTTGAGATGCTTTCATTGCTCCTTCTGCTGTTGGCACTCCTAGTCCCTCCAGGCTTTTTGAACTTGGATTGAGGTTTCTTATTGCTCCTGCCCCACCTTAGCTTATCACATGAGCCATCTGGATGGGGGTATACAGGGTTGATTGAGGCTCCCCTGTACTCCACAAACCTGAATCACCCTGTGGTAAGTGAGGACTGGGCCTGTCCCATGCCTCTTTGTCCAAGTTCAGCCTCTGAACCTCTCGTGGCTCCTGGAGCAATTGAGGAGTAGCCTGCTCTGAATTGCTGACTCACTCTCATTGGGTGGTCTGTTCCAAAAGACTCCCAATTCTCCCTTTCACAAACAACTCAGAGACACTGTTCTCCCTTTGTGCAGTGGAAGTACGGTAGGTGTGTCTCTAGTTTAGCCCAATGCATGGTTCCTTATAGAACTTTGCTTCTCTGTGGCAGATCAGATCACCCATTATGATTTGGCTTTTCCCCCACTCTCTTGTTGATCGGGGGCAATGGCAGTTGTAGCTGCCGCTGTGGCTGCTGTGTCCTGGCTGGGATGGATATAATCTCTCATTTCCACTTGATGCACCCAAATCTCTGATCTTCAGAAAATCTCCCTTAATTAGCACTGTATTCTGATTATGATTTTCCCTAAAACGCATCTCACATTCATGGTGCTGTCCTGGAGTTTTTTTCTCCAGTCACTGAATTGATTATAAGCTAGTAACTCTTATGTCAGAAACTCCAGTCTAATCCTTCTCCACATCTCTTTCTACTTAATAATTCTCCCCTCTGACCATCCAGAGTCATTCCTACCAACACTTTGATGTTAGCACAATGAAACTAATTTGGGACTTTGACCTCTAAATCCACAAGATAATGAGTTAAGTGGTTTATGCCGCTAGTTTTTAAAGACAGTAACAGGATACTAATATTCACCTTCAAACTTTACAAACTAAATAATGCAGATGAGAAGGAACCCTGAAATTTGTTTTTCCTAGATCCACACAGATCTCCCCATCACATCATTTCTTGGCCTGTAGGTGTAAGGCACTACATCTCACCCAGTGATTATGGTAACATGATGTATCCTGTGAATCATATAGTACAAACAAGCAGAAGTTCCTTTGAAAATTTTAAGCTATCCCTCCCTGTTATGGATGATTTCATTGTTTTGTTTGTGTGTGTGTGTGTGTGTGTGTGTGTGTGTGTGGTGTGTGTGGTATTAGACCTTTGAACTCAGGACTCTATACATGCTAGAAAGTGTTTTACCAATGAGCTATAAACCAGCCCTTGTTAAGATATTTTCTTGGTTTGTGGCACTCTACCTTTATCTGAAACTGAGGAGCATTGCTAAATGGAGCTAGATGCAAGTTGATTTCCAGTACAGTACAAATGGATGAAGTAGCACACATACTATATGGTAGTTGATGTGAGGTTTCTAACAAGATAGTCAAAATGTAAGGTTAAGAGCCAAAGTGAAACCATTATAAATTATAAAATCATTAAGAGATAATAGAGAAAGAATGGGGAAGAAATAATCTTTCACATTTTGATATAGCCAATATATATCTGTATAGTTTCAGAAAATCCAATTTTAGTCCTGATTTTGGCACATATCTAGACAACTCTAGAGGCATAAATACAACTCTTTGGATTTTAGTGTACTCATAGATCAAAATAAATCAATAATTTATCATTCATCTTCTCCTCTCATAGATTTTATGAAACTGAAGGGGATGGATCTCAGGAGGAAAGTAAAATAAGCACACAAAATAATTCAAACAGAAGCTATACTGAGAGCAGCTCAGATAATGGGTTGTCAAGGTTCAGAAAAAGAGCTCATTTCTAAACAGTTGTGAACATGTTTCTTATGGATTCTCAGGAGACGATGGCCATTTTATTTTAAACAATTAATTTAAAAATTTATGTAAAATTAAAGTTTTCTAAAACATTTTTCAAAATGATGGTTTTGCAATGGCTGTATACTTCATAAAATTGACGACAAAGTTATTAATAGAAATGATAACATTATTCCCCAATCAACAATGATTATGTCCCAGTATAGAACAGAAAGGTGTTTTGTTTGTTTGTTTGTTTGTTTAGTTTTTTTTTAAAGAGATAAGGACAGTGAGAGAGACAGAGAAAGAGAGAAACAACTTTAGTTTTTCACATGGCCTTAGATGCTCTAACACTTAGTTGTGAATGTGGTGCTGGGGTTTGAACTCAGGTCCTCATGCCTGCCAGGCAAGCACCGAAACCACTTAGCCACTCCTCCAGCCCCAGAACAGAAAGATTTTATTATTGATTCTTTTTAGTTATGTATAATATTATAATGCATGTGACACAATCGCAAAAGCATGAACTGTAATTTGCTCTAATTCTGTATCTGTCACTTCCCCTCATCCTCCATCCTTCATTCCCCTGCTCCCCTACCTCTGCATTATTGATCTTTCTGCACTGTATTTATAATTTTTTAAATTAGTGTCTTGTGGGTATACTTGAGATTGGAATTCATTGTTCTATATTTATGTATGTACACATAAATGTTCGGACAGATGTGCACTTCACTGTTCTTCCCTTTTCCAGCCCCTCATTCCTTCTTCCCCTAATTCCTTTCCTCTATTCTACTGATCTTTCCTCCCTTTTCTTTTCCTTTCTCTCTCTCCACTGCTCCCCCCACCCCATTTTGGATTAGCTTCCACATATCAGAGAAAATATTCAACCTTTGACTTTTGGGGAATGCCTCATTTCCCTTAACATGATAGTCTCCACTTTTACAGGCAAATGCCATTTTTCTTTATGGCTGAGTAATATTCTAATGTGTGCATATGCCACATTTTCTTTATTTATTCACCTGTTGAATGGCTACTAGTTTGATTCCATAGCTTGGCTATTGTGAATTGTACTACTACAAACATTGATGCGGCTTGCATCACTGTAGTATACTGATGTAAAATCTTTTGCATATATACAGAGGAGGAGTGTGGTAGCTGGGTTATATATTGGTTCCATTCCTAGATTTTTTTTTTTAGTGCCATGGATTGAACACAGGGATGCTTTACCAATGAGCTATATCCCCAGTCCACACTTTTTAATTTTTATCTTAAGACAGGATCTTGCCAAGTTGTTAAAGGCATTGCTAAATTGCTACGGTTGGCTTTGAACTTTCTATTCTCCTGTCTCAGCCTACCCAAGCTTCTGGGATTATAGTCTTGTGCCACCACACCCAACTCCATTTCTATTTTTTTTTTCTTTGAGAAATCTTTATCCTTCTTTCCAGAACGGTTATACTGATTTGAAGTCCCACCAACAATGTATGAGTGTACATTTTTGCCTATATCCTCACCAACAATTACTATTTATTTGTAGTATTTTGATGTATGGTACTGGGAATTAAATGCTGGACCTCACATTATCGTTTGTATTCTTGATAATTGCCATTCTGAATAGAGTGAAATAAAATCTTAATGTAATCTTGTTATACATCTTCCTAACTACTAGATATGTTGATCATTTTTTAATATATTTGTTGACCATTCATATTTCTTCCTTTGAGAAGTGTCTAATTCTAATTCTGGTACTGTTATGCCTCCATCTTTGCTCTTCAGACTGAGGATTGCTTTGACTATTTTGGGTCTCTTATTCTTCCAGATGAATTTTAGCAATATTGTATCTAGTTCTGTGAAGAATACCATTGCTATTTTATCTGGGATTGTGTTGAATCTGTATAGCACTTTTTGTAGTATGACCATTTTGACAACATTAATTCTGCCTATTTGAGAACATGAGAGACCTTTCCATATTCTAAGGACTTCTTCAATAACTTTCTATAGTGTTCTATAGTTTTGTTTGCAGAGTTTCTTCATTTATTTTGCTAGATTGATTCCCAACTGCTTTTTTTTTGAGGTTATTGTGAATGGATAATTTTCCCAAGTAATTTTTAAGTTGATCAGCAGATTCATTAGGTTGTATTGGATTGTAATTGATTTATGAGTGTTGTTCTTATATTTTACTGTTTTGCTGACTTCATTTATCAGTTATAGATGTTTTGTCTAATTTTGTTCTCTTGTCTAATTGCTCTGGCTAGAATTTCAAGGAATATTTTGAATAGGAGTAGTGAAAGCGGGCATCCTTGTCTTCTTCCTATTTTTAAATGAAATTCTTTTATTTTTTCTGCATTCACCATGATGCTGACCTCGGATTTGTTATATATAGCCTTTACACTTTTGAAGTAAGCTCCTACTGGCCCTCATTTCTCTATTGTTTTAAACATGAATATGTGCTGTACTTTTTCAAATATTTTTTCTACATCTATTTAGATAATTATGTGATTTTTTACCTTAATTATATTCATGTAGTTAATTACATTTATTGATTTCTGTATATTGAATCAAACTTGTATCCCTGGGATGAATCCCACTTGATCATTGTGCACTATAATTTTCATTTGTTTTTATTTGCGGTTTAACAATATTTTATTAAGAATTTTTACATCTACGTTCATCAAGCATAGTGGCCTGAAGTTTTCTTTCCTTCATATGTCTTTATCTGGTTTTGGTATCAAGGTGACACTGGCTTCATAGAATTAGTTTGGCAGCATTCCCTTCTTTCTATTTCGTGAAATAGTTTGAGGAGGATTGGTATTAGCTCTTACTTAAAGGTCTGATAGAACCTGGCTCAGAATCCATTTAGTTCTGGGCTTCTCTTATGTTAGAAGGCTTTTGATTCCTGCTTCAATTTTATTATTTGATATTTATGTTTTCTATATCCTCATGGTTCAATTTGGGTTACATTTATCTAGGAATTTGTTAATATATCTTCAAGATTTTCTAGTGTATTGGAGTACAAATTTTCAAAAGAGTTTCTGATGATCCTCTCAATTTCAGTAATGTCTTTGATGACATTTCATTGTTCATCTCTAATTTTGCTAATCTGAGTGTTTTCTCTGTTTCGGTTAGTTTGGCTAAGAGTTTATCAATCGTTTGCCTTTTATTAGACCAACACTTTGTTTCATTAATCTTTTGTATTTTTTTCTTAATTTCATTGATTTTGGCTCTGATTTTAATTATTTCTTATCTTCTACTAATTTTAGTATTGGTACAAGATATAGAAATTAATTAATATATTCACATCACAATTTTCCATGATTTTAGTTATGTTTAATTGACGCAAATTGACATAATAATATAATGACACAAAGAAATTAAAGTGAACTATTATTAATTATCAGCTCTTTTAGATATATTTTTTATATTCATGGTATCTTAAATGTTATTTAGTTTATTTACGTTATACATATAAGAAAGTTGAAATTTATCAAAGTTGAGTAACTCACTCTGTGTTAATCCCATATAGAGGGATTTGGTCTAGAGTCTGTGTGACTATAAAATTAGTTTCTATCTATTATAATGATTTCACTAAGCAGCTTTCTGAGTTTTGGGTGCTTTTCTTTCCAATACAGGGTACAACTTTGTATAAATATACCCACATTCATCATATTTGCTAATTTTCAAATTTTACTCTTCTTTGTTCTTTGTGGCTACAAAAATTTGGTTTTCTAATCATTTTCCAAAGTTCAGTCAAAGGATCAGACCAATAACCATATAGATTTGCCATTTCAGATAAGCTCAACAAGGCAAAAACTTCTACATGAGGGAAACTTGCAGTTCTACTTTTACTCTTTATCTTTCCAATCCATTGATTAAATCTTTAGTCTCAATTCAACATATCTTTGTAGGACTCCTGTTATTTCAATCATATGCATAAAGTGAGGTTTTGTCTGTAAGTTTTTTTAAAGCTTAGGCAAATGAGGCAAAGGTGAGCAATAAATTCTTGCATTTACCTTAAGCTTCTTTTCCTTATTGGACTACAGGGAGAGTTAGTTGGGATGCTATGCTTTAGAATTTCCTGCTTCTTTGGATTATACCTAACAGTACAGAATAGAATATATATATATATATATATAAAATATGGCATTTCTAGCAATTGTGTCAAACCAAATAACCTGTAAACACAAGATGATATTAGTTGATTTACTATGTGTGTTGTCCCTGTTTCCTTCCTTCCTTCCTCTTCTGTTCCATTTACCCTTTCCTTCTTCCTTCCTTTTGTTTTATTTTTCCTTTTACCTTTCTTTGTTCATTCTCTTGTTTCTTGTTACTAGGGACTCAGGATATATAAGTCAGGGAAGATGTCAAAGAAAAGCAGGAAATTTTGTGATAATGTGAGAAGAGGTCCAATGCTTCCTGGAATGTAGTAGGTCAGACAGGTAACTTCATGCAAAGGATCCAACTCATTCAAATGAAACACAAGTCTATATACACACGAACATTTAGTGGCTCCAAGGGCAAATAAAAAGGAGAACCCTAAATGATAGTAGAAGATAGCTGAAGATCAGAGATAATGAGTTTAAGGAAAATTAGGAAGCTATAAATTTGATGAAGATACAGTGAATAGCAACACACAATGAAGCCTAGGAAGCCAGATTTAAGGAACTGGAAAAAGTCGCAGGCCCTGGAACTAAATAGAGTGGCCCTACAAATTTTTATCATGGATATGATAGCATCATGATATCTTGATAAATGAGTAGATTTATAGGTTCAAAACTGGGGAGGATAAAGGCCATGAACGCAAGGTTTTCCCAGTGTACTAGCAATCTGATCATGCTACAGGTTCTCCTTTTACTACTTTGGCATTGATATAACAAACATACTATTAACTGAGTAGTTTACAAGCAACAAAATTTATTTCTCAAGTCCTTGAGGTAGGAAAGACCAAGATCACAAGGTATCTGGCAAGGCCTCTGCTTTATAGACAACACCCTCTGAGATGTGTTTGTATGATGGAAGAAGCAAGCAAACTCCTTTAATCATCTTTAATAAAGTCACTAATTCCAGTCATGGGGACTCCTCTCCCATGGCCTGATTACTCCCAAAAGGCCTTACTTCATTATATCACCTTGGATTATGATTTCACCATGTAAATTTTGGGAGGATACAAACATTCAGACTTTATCAAGTCCTTAAATACTCTGTATAAATTCATTCCACAGAAGTTTTCATAACAGATTATGTTTTTAATTGTGGAATCTCTATTAGTAACAGTCAAGGAAGACTTCAATTTTGAAAAGTGCTAATGGCCCAGTTTGTCAGAGAACTACAGTTCCATTTCTCTAGTCTCCTCTATCTCTATATTCCCCTAGGTGCTATGATGGTTCAAATGGAGAAAAAGTTTTATTTCCATCATGTGGTATGACTATCAATCTTCCATCAATAAAAAGTCTGTAAAATACAACTTCTTCTTGCAGTTGCAGTAAGTCATGAATCTATCTCATATATCCTATTTCTACACCCTAACAACTGATAAGTGTTTTAGCATTCACATCATATATCCTCTTATGTGAATCCATCTCTTTACACTTCACTCTCTCTTGTTCTCATCCTTTCTCTCTGTCATTCTCTTAGAACTTTCACTCCTCTGTACCCAACTTATACAAGAGACATTCAAATATTAAATAATTCACCTGTGATTCTGCAGAAGGGAAACATACAGCACAGGTATGTGGGATTCCTAACAGCAGTCTAGAGTAATGGTTTAGCAGGCTCTGAAACTAGAAAGAAATGATCTTGAATCTTACTGTAGTTAAAAATGAGCACTTTCAAGTTATTTTTCAAACCATGGAAATCAAAAGTGAGATCATATTGTACCTTACAGAGTTGATACTGAAACTGGAATTCAAATTATAAAATGCACAGTGTTTATTACTCTGATAGATGATAAGAATTATGTGAAAGATAGCTATATTAGGTGGGAGATTTTCCCAGTGGGGCTCTCTCTGCAAAGAGGGAAAACACTGATGTCAGTGAAACCTTGGACATATTCTTGCAAGCATTCCATGGGAAATCAGAGTTGTTGAAGGCACTTATTCTCCAGTCTAGATCGCTGCCTAATTTACGTTCTGAGTAGAAAATCTAGATCCCATGAAGTGTCATGGATCACAAAGTTCCGTAGTTCAGAAACATGAGAGGACATTTAGAAGCCAAAAGACAATGATGCTTTCTCAGAGCAGTTCATTCTGCGTTACTCTCACAAGCGAAGCTGCAAGAGGAGCAGCTTAATCACTTGACTCACATGTTCTGTTCCTCAGGTGAGAGAGGAATAGTTTCTCACAGATGTCTTATTTGTTTTACCTTCTGAGAACCCCCATGTGAGGTTCTACCAAACAATAAGCACAAGGAAAACCACTTCCCCCGTCTTCCAATCAGTTCTGTCACATGCTTTTGTGAAGAATTTCTTTAATTTGTTCACCAGTGTTTGCACACACAAAACTCTCTGCCTCACCTCCTTGCCGTATCAGTGCAATATATAGTCTTCTCTTTCATGTGCAAGAGCCCAAAACTTCTGAAGATTTTTCTGACATGTTTTCACCTCCTTCTTCTGCCTGAATTACTAGCTTTGAACTACACAGTGTGCCTTGTGGCTTATTTCCTTGACTGTTTCTTGGCTATATTTCTACATGTTCAATTTTGTTTTCCTGAGAATCTATGTATTAGTTCCACCCTTTAACTTACTGGAGCAGAGGTAGTCTTCGTTTTGTTTTGTTTTTAACTTGCTTCCCTTTATATTCTCCCTGCACTAGCTTTACAGCATCCTTCCACTGATGATATAAGCTCATTTTAAAATGTATCACTTATTCTTCCTGAGGATAGCCTCTCTTCAGTTATGCAGGTGTGTGAAGATGAGGAAGGAGGGACATCTCAGAATTCCATTTTAACTGGATATGACTGCATTTCATTAGAAGCATAAATTATGGAAAAACTTCATTTTTTCTAGGTACATTTCCACTTACATAGTGGACTTTGTGCCTCTTGTGTTTGCAATGCTTTCCTGATAGTTTTCAAATCCCTATGGGAAGTCAGATGGCTAATTCATATTTTCATATCCTATAATGCTGAGTAAAGAATATTATTTTAGTAGGCTTTTCTGTTGCTGTGACTAAACACCTGACAAGAACAATTTGGGGAGGGAAAGGTTTATTTAGGGCTCATAGTTTCAAAGGTTTGAGTCCATGGAAGGCTGACTCCTTTCTCTGGGGCTGGCATGACTCCAGAGAGAACAGCAGCTGAAGGTGTCACATGAGGAGGCAGAGCAGAAAAAGGAACTCCACACCAGATACAGAATATATACCATAAAGGCACGCCCCCAGTGAGTCACATTTTCCAGCCACACCCTACCAATTTACACTTGCCAGTAAATTCCTATAAAGGGGGTTGACTCACTGATTGGGTTAAGGCTTTTATAACCTCAGCCTTCCTGAATTGTCACATGTGACCTTTGGAGGAATACCTCATATTCAAACCATAACTAATATAAATAATATTTTCATTAGCTTTGTTTTAGGGAACTGTATGCAGTCTATGGAAAGATATCAAAGCTTCTAGACCAAAAGATCAAATGGAAGAAATTCCTTATAATTGCCCACATAAATTAATGATTTTCATGAAGAATTTTAATATTTTTCCATTTTTCTACTGGAAGAATGAATAATACTTTACATATTGACATGTTTTCAATGGAGGTATATTAAGCTTCACCTACATTCAGAGGAGCCTTGTTATTTTATCTTATGATAAACCCATGCTTACCCAAAGAGCAAAAAATGTTTGAAAACTAGCATTAAGGAATGAAAAAATAATTATCTCAATTCTTATTAGTTACACAATTACTCCTAAATGTTTTATTGTTTTAGTTTACTGGTAATTTAAAATATTTCTTCTATGTATAATAGGTTGTAGGCTTCAACGAATTTTGAGTGCTAAAGTGTGAACCAGTGAAGTCACATGGTGAATGGCATTGAACGATTTGCAATCCTTCTGAGTTTGTTTCAGCACATGTAAAATGATAGATGATAATAATAGCCCTCTACAGGTCTGTCATGAAGATGAAATAAGATAATGCATATGAAAGTAATTTCTAAACTATGTCCCGTTTTAAGTGTAAAACCTTATTATAATTTTGGCTTGAAAAATAAACACAACACCCAAATTTTTGAAATTCAATTTAAATGCAATGGATAAGCTATAATTATCTGCATAGTTGCTACTTAGTGTGTTGAAAGTGATATAAAATAAAAAGTTTTATACCCTTTGAGAAAAATTGCTACATGCAATCTCTGTATTCCAACAGGACTTTTGCCCTTGGATTATTAGCTCACAGAATGAATTTCTTGTAACTCCTGACCTATTTTAGAATCTACAACTACCAGATTTTGAAAAAGTTGAATTAGCATTGCAAATTAAGCATTGCAACTCAATTGGATCTCAAAAATCATGATGGTCTAAAAAATTAATGCTTTAGAATTTGAAGAAGATTGAAGCTAAATGTGGCATCTTTTCTAAAATTTGTGATCCCTGATTCTTCCATTAGCCAAACTGATAAATTTATAGGGCAGAATTATATGCTTAGCAAAGATTACATTCATTTATCATAAGAAATAAGAGAGAAAACCATTTCAATAGGGTAAAGAGCAGTGAATTTTCTTCAGAGAACTCAAATTTGAATCTTAACTCAATCACATTTTCCTTAGGAGAACCATATGTAGGCATATTACTTTAACCCTATGAGTTCCAATTCTGTTTGAGAGATAGAAAATGTGAGAGAAAGAGAGAGAGAGAGAGAGAGAGAGAGAGAAAAGAGAAAGAATCACTTGTATTTTTAAAATCTTTTTCTATTTTTCTGGCACTTAATTGTGTATGTGTTCTGAGGTTTGAACCTGGGTCCTCTTTCAGGCCAAAAGCACTATAACCACTGAGGAACTTCTCCAGCCCCAAGTTCCAGTTTTCTTAACTATTGGATTTTTTACAGGGATCAAAAGAACAATATTTACTAAGTTTTTGAATTTACGAAAATATGTATGTATAAGAAGCTTGCAAGGACATAGACAGGGAAATATTTTCAATAGAAGAGGACTTAGAAATGCTGTGGAACATAGGTATATATTTGAAAACTATGTCAGCTCCACTGAATCAAAGCTAATCCATGCTTAAGGAATGCTACATGAGAGGCAGGAGTGGATGGAGAAGAAGCAGGACAGGTAGACAGAAGCCTGATCATAGAGGACTTTCCAATAAATTTTAAGGGATTTGTAATTTATTTGTTAATCATGGGGAAGATTTAAAAATTTTTACATACATAGTTATTAGAATAGTGATATGTATATTTTAACTAGATCTGATATGTCACACTTTTTATTTAAAAATGTAAAACACGTTCATGTTTTTTCTTTGTCTTAAAATATACAATGTCTCCCACCCTAGCATAAAATGAAAAACTTGAAAGGTCAAGTCATTTAATAAGTGACCTGACTGTTGGGGAAAAAAGGAAAAACATCTACTGCTCTTTAAAAGAGGACAGCAAAACTTAGATTTGACAATGTAAATTAATAATAATCATTAACATTAAAACATGAACAATGTTAAGTAGATAAGTCAGTTAATAACAACTGACTTAGAAATGATGATAAAAGTATCAGTCTAAGACTGAAATCAGTATTTTAACATATTAAAGAAAACACAAAAAGTGGATGTTTGAACAATTCAAGGTTTATCAGTACTGAAATTCAGTAAAAAAAATTAAGAAAATAGTATAAATTTAATAATCTAGATGAATCTTGAAACCATTGTGCTGGAAGAGATATAGTCACAAAGAACAAATCCTATATGATTCCATTTGTAGTGAATACTAGCACATCTATATCAGTAGGTCTCTGCATCCTACTTTTCTTGTGCTAGTATTTCCTACAAATGTCTAAGACATTTCTGCTTTCATTATTGAGAGGCTCAGAGGAGAGTTCAACTGGCTACCAGGAGCATAGGCCAAAGACAGAGCTAAGAATCCTATAACACACAGGAAAGCATTCCCATCCACCAGCAGGAAATCACCCGGCCCAAAATATTAGTATTTCTATCATTAAGAAAATTTGAGCTGAAGTATTGGGAAAATCGGTGATCGTACATCATCAAGGTTGTACAGGAGTGGAGAGAAGATGATCACAGGGACAAAATGGAATTTTTGTTGAGACCATGAAAATAGTATATATTTTTTTATGGTAATGAATACATAAGCCGAGATATTTTACAAAATGTGATATGTATTCTTAAAATGGATGCATTAATTTACATCTCCAAATTGATTACATATATTTAAAGAACACATGCAACGTCACTTCAACTTAGAACACATTGCATCCTTTCCTATCTGTGAGCAGATGCCACAGCTCTCCGCCTGCCAGAAGTGCTCTTTCCTATCTTATCATGAGATGCTTAGGAACATAAGGTCAGTTTCTCAAAAACACTATCCTGGATACATTGCCTAATGTGTTCCCTTACTTAGCTTTATCTTAGAACACTATCTAATTAATATTATGTCCGCAGAGGACAAGACTAAAGGCAGGGGTTTCATTAGGAAATGCCTTTATGGCTCATGTGAGAAATAATGTATCCTGAAATAAACTATATACTCTAGTTGCTCTAGTTAACTGCTTGCTTTTCCAGGTCCTCTATTGTCTGAATGATTTTCTTCCAGTGTCCTTTCTTGTGAGAATATGAGTCCAATTCAACTCAGTGAGTATTCATTGAGTTCTCGTGGTTATTTTTGACACAATGATAAATGCTGCTCTTAACATTGTTCTCTATCTGTAACAAAGTCATGATGAACAGCCTTTTCAGATGGTCCTAAGCATAGCATAATCCTGCTATTGCTACCTGTTGACTGCCAAACTGGCAGAACTATTGACCTTAGTTGAAATTGATTTGTCCACAGAGTGGGCCATGTGTAGCTGCGTATCTTAAATGATATTACTAACCATAAACTGAATTAATGCCAAATAATAGCCTATAGCATTTTTACTAGTGGTAGACCCATAATTAATGTTTGTAGGGTCTAGTGCAATAAATATAAATAGAAGTGACAGAAAGTTTTTCTAAATTTTTAAGCTATGAATCAAGTGAACAACTTAGTAAATAAAACATGTAGTATATTCTGCCTTGAACCATTTCTTGATAATGCCTTTTCTTAGAAATGAAAAAAGCAACTCTCTGGATTTCATATTACATGCAGTCATATGACAAACCTCATTGAAATTAACGGTTTTAACATATGTATCATTATTCTGTTAATAAGCAGTGATATTTATGTGTTAAATTTAATATGTGCATAATTTATAAAGTATCATAGGTTTTATTTCAAGAATTATTTTCTTGGGGCTGGAGCAGCAGTTGAGCAGTTAGGGCATTTGCCTAGAATGTCTGAGGATGTGGATTCAAACCCCAATACTACATATATAACAAAGTGTTGGAGCAATGAAAGCCACATGAAAAATTAAATAAAATTGATTCTCTTTCTTTCTCTTTCTCTCTTACACTGTCCCTCTTTCTTTAAAAAATATTTTCTTATTCTCAGTATAGTTTCACATAAATTTTACACAATTATCACATAAAAATGTAAGAATATGCTGCATTATTTTTCTCTGAAAAAAATCAACTTAATGTGTTTTCCTCTTTTCTAAGTGTTTCTACTGTTCAAATCTTTCCTTCATTAAGATTCTGATTTCTTTCACATTGACTGTAGCATTTTCCACAAACCATCAAACAATTTGGGCATAGTTGCCTCTCATTTAAAAATCACAGGGTAAGCTCTTGGTAGAAATGTGTCCCTAAGGTATGAATATAGTTAAACATGAGAGTAGAATGTGATATGTTGGGACAGAATTAATCAGCAAATCCTGAGTTCCTGAGAAACTGACATTATTTTTGTGTGTTTATGAAGTTCAAGGCTATCTATATGTGTGGTCTCAACCAAAAAATGATCTTACCCAAGTCTAGTACACTATTGAACAAAACAAATTATTTAAGTGGAACTATGCAGGGAGTCAGACACTGAAAATGTTATAGAACTATATAATGAAGAAATAGAAACTGGGAACTGAATGAGAAAACAGCTCTTTATACTGAAAAAAAATATGTGATGATGTGGATTTAAAAAAAAAAGAGTTAATTCTGGGTGAAATAAAGCTAATAAATGGGGTCCCAACCTTGACTGTGCAACACTTCCAAAGTGGCTTTTCTTAGACTTATAGACTTTGTGACTGCTCTCAACCATTATTTTTCAGAGGGTTTAGTCTTGGGTTGAAGAATCTGTTTGTTTGACAAGCTCCTCAAATGATTGATTCTGAAGCAACTTCTTTGGGAACCATATTATTGATTGTGATTAGAAAGAAAACTGAAGATCTGAGTAAATAAACACGTCAAATATATTCTTAGGCATTAAACTGTAAAACAGAGATCCAGCATTTTATAGAAAATAATTAAAAACAATATTGGGAAAATAAACACCAACCCAAAATACAGTTAATTAAGAGGATTAGCATCTAATATTGTACAAAACAGTAAGTTACAATTTATTATATAATTTTTAAAAAGTGCAAAGACTGTCAACACTAGGGAATGGTAAATGTTTAAAGAAGTGGATATGCTCATTACAATGACTTGACTATTTCATACTACATATATGTATTGAATCATTTCACTGTGTCCCATAAATTTGTATAATTATTATCTATTAAAATGATAAACTTTACTTAACCAATAAGTGAAAAAATAATAAAGGAGTGAGACTAAAATGAGCAATAACAAAAGAAATTATACCCAATTTTAAAAAAGCTAAAAGTGACCAGTCCTACCAGAAAGAATATAAATTAAAAACAAAACAGTAAATAAACAAAAAAAGCAGAACACAGAGAGGAGTATCAACTAAGTCTCTTGAGTGTAAGAAGCAGATTCCAGGGAAGAGCAGAGCAGACAGAAGATCAGAAAAGAAGATGCAATTAGTTCTCCTTAAAAGGTAAGAAAGGAGTCAGGAAACCACAGAGAAGAAAACGTTTGAAGGTCTTTGAAGAAAAATTCTCTGTTAATTGGTAAGCAAAGAGGTTTCTTTTTTTAAATATTATTTATTCTAGTAGAACTAGCACTAACACTTCAGGTAATTTAAATTTTCCTGAATAATTCAGAAGATAATTCAGTATCTTTGCATTTCTTCAAGCCATCACTTTGGAAATACATTTCAATGGATCTTGCTCAATTACTGACTTTTTTTACTTTAAGAGCTGTTGATATTAAATGCTTGAAGAGGAAAAATGGCCACTAAGCTACAGTATATTAGAATATTATTTTTAAAAGATACTGATAAAAAAAATCAAACATTAGAAATCTACTAATGGAGACATGTTCTTGAGAAATCAATGTGAGAAATGAAATTATGTTGCAGTTGTAATAGGAATGTGTGTATAGATGTGTTAACACCAGTAGTAGAGTATGTGATAGGTGGATGGAGAGGAGTCAATCAGATGGTGAGAAATCACTGATAATTTCAAAATTCATTTTAACACTTTTATGACATATTTTTCTTTTGATTGTGGTAAAAATGATAAAAATAAAAATGTATTAAATTAAGACAGAATATGGGTCTACATGCCTCAAATACTATATATAGAAAGAAAGAAAGGAATACAATAAAAAAAGCAAATGTTTTCCACCCGATATCATCTTTTTGACTGCTGTAACCAAAAGACTTCACAAGAACAATTATCAGAGGAGAAATTAATTTGGGGGCTCACAGTTTTAGATATTTTAGTCCATTGAGTGCTGGCTCCATTCCTCAGATCTCAGTGTGAGGCATATATTATGGTGGAAGTGTGTTTCAGAGGAAAGCAGCTCAGGACATGGTCACCAAGAAGCAGAGAGAACTCTGTTCAACAAGGACAAAATACAAACCTCAAAGGCACACCCCCAGGGACCCACCTCCTCCTGACACATAGTACCTTCCTTCAGTTATCACCCAGTTAATCCCTATCATGGAATTAATTCAGTGATTGGGTTAAGGCTCTCATAACCCAATCATTTCACCTCTAAAACTTGTTGTATTGTGACGCACCTCGGGCATCCCTGAGGGCGAGCAGGATGGCTCAGATCAGCCAAACCATCCCCCAGAGCGGAGCAGGAGGGTGAGTGTGGCGATTGGGCTCTCCTTGGACTCCCTTTAGTGGGAGCCCCCTCCGCCCAGCTGGGGAAATGAGTCAGTAACACGGAGTTGGTGGCAGCTCAAAATCCGATTATTACCAAGGCACACGGGTTTTTATAGGGAGCGGAGATAGCCACGGAACCAATAGTAATCCTTCTAAGGGAGTTGCTAGGAGTTACACAGATATGGAGTACAGACAAACAACTAGGGAACAGCCTGTGGTTAGCACATTCCAATTCACCCTGATCTTCTTTTGCAGGACAATTAGCAAGCTTAACAAAGAGAGACCTAGCAGCCCTTCCTGAAGGAACTTATGCAAATGTTACTCTAGATCACTCTAGGGCAGCTGATTAAATGGAGTGAAGGTCAGACCCCAACACAACAAAGCACAATCTAGCCTGAAGGAGCTTATGCAGATAGTAACAAGATCAAAGGAGGGCTGCTGATGAAATGCAGTGAAGGTCAGACCCCAACAGTATTGTTTCACACATGAGTTTTGGGGGGACACTTCACATCTAAACCACAACAGTCACATAGACCCATCAGAGATGGAAGTTTCATAACAGCCTTTGGAGAGGCTGGACTAGACCCCACCCATTCAAGGAGGAAAAGCTGATGAAAAATAAATCTTATCTTTTTGTTTTATTTTTATATTTCTCTCAGTTGTTTGATGTGATACTAAATGCAAGGCACTGGGTCAGTCACCCTTCTATTCCTTGAGAAAACTAGAGTCTGCCTTACATTCTTCTCTTATCCCTTCATAACTGATCTTGGAGAATACCACAAGTAGTTAAAATGTGCCTAACTGGCTGAAAACATGACAATTTATGTCATAGACACAAACTGTATCTTTTGGTACAAAAAATGCATTTTTACTTGTGAACCAAAGCAAAGTTTCCAAATGCAGCTTTCAAAAGAGCCACAGAAGAGTCTCCCATCCAGGCTGGAGCCACTCTTGAATAAATGCTTGAAAATCAGTCAGACCCAATAACTGAGCTGTTCTCTTATGTGATTGCTGTTTCCGACGTTATCTTTACTTTATATATACATGCATCTTCTCTTATCCACATTTTATTGTTAAAATTTCAAACATAAAAGCTTGAAAAATTTTATACTATACATCTATGTAGCCACAGCCCAAATATTACAATTTATCTTATATATATATTTACTTTAACATTCATATTTTTCCTCCATTCATCAGTTCATCTTCTTTTATAGATTTATATCAAAGTAAACTACATATGTCAACCCAATCCACTTCCCTCCAATACTTCAACATGCACAGTGTTAACTGGCGTTCAAAACTTTATATATATATATATATATATATATATATATATTTCATTGTATATATACAGTATATACTATATATATATATGTATATATAGTACAATATATGTATATATATTGTACAGATCTTTAACTGGTTAGGTTAAATTTATTCCCATGTTTCTTTCTTATATAATTTCTTATTAACGTATAGCAATTCTACTTATAGATTAATGTTGATTTTGAATCCTGCAAATTTGCTCAATTTATTAGTTTAAATAATTTTAGTGAAGTCTGTGGGTTGTTTCATATATATTGAATTTGTTATTATCTACAAACAGTGATAATTTATCTTCCTTTTTCTAATTTGGAGACCCTTTATTTCTTTTTCTTTCTCTGATTGCTATAGCTATTACTTCCAGTACTATTTTGTATAAAATTCTTTTCTAAGTGTACATTCTTATTTAAGTGTATATTTTCAGTAAGTTAAGCTATTAATGTTGAGTCTACTTATGTTCATAAGTATGCATTATAAAAATTTCACAATAATTGTGCTAAAAAGTCTAATGAGGAAAAGAGGGGGAGCTAAGTGCCATGGCATACAACTGCAAACCCCAAAACTCAGGAGGCTCAAGCAGGAGGATCAAGAGTTCAAAGCCAGTCTCAGCAACTTTACAAGGCCCTAAGAGCAACTTATTGAGACCCTCATCTCAAAATAAAAAATAAAATAAATAAAACGGACTGGGGGATGTGATTCTGTGGTTAACTACCCTTGGATTCAATGCCCAGTACCCCCACCCCCAAAAAAACAAAAAATAGAGAAATTACATGATATGAAAATGATTTATCACTTGAAATATCTTTAAAAATCCTGGCTTTCACCAAAAGTAAATGTGAGAATAATAATTTATTAAAAAATTTCAAGAAAAAAAGCATTTAAAAAATCAATATAAAGGGCCCAAGAAATTATTGTGATATCTTAAGGTATTACATATCTATACATTTAAATATAATGAATTGGAAAAATATAAACAAACAAATAAAAATGAGTAAATTTTCAAGAAAAATTTTCCTCAGCCATTTTTGCCCACATTCTTTCTTATTCTAAATTGGTGTAAACTAGTCACAAGATTTCCAGACTTTTGGCATTGAAAAATGTGTGGTTTTTCAATTCATTCATTTGTAAAGTATGAATTGTTCATGTGTGGTCTGCCATATGCCATGTACACTGACTGTCATGCTGGAGAAATGCCAAGATAAGGAAGTCACAGATATCTACCACAACAACATGTTTCTATCACCTCAATATTTTTGCTATGGAACACTACTTTTTTCAATCTTAACTAGAAAGAATAACACTATCTCATATAGACATTATAAGGATTTAAAAAGCAATATAAATGACACATAGCCATAAAAAATCAATAAAAATTTTGTGGATTCTATACTGAAAGCATTATATAGTCCATTCACTACAAACCTCATCATATTTTAGAAGATCTACATTCAGAGATTTCTATTCAATATTTTTTTCTTTTGATTTTTTTTAATCCATTGGATTATGGTTTTCATATTGACAGAAACTTCAATTTGCACATATATTTTCTCCTGGGACATAGCTAAATTTTTAATCAAGAACTGAAACAAAATTTATTATTGAAAAAGTAAGAAAGAAAAATGGAAATGATAGAGGGAAGGAGAGAAGGAAAGAGATATAAAGTATGGGCAATATACAAGCAGAGATGAAAATACTTCAGTTAGGGAAATGGTTTCCCGTAGAAACTGGAGAAGTACTCACTAAAACAAAATGTGAAGCCACTGAAGTAGGAGGAAGTAGAAAAAATATATGCAACTGTTCATCATTTTTGCTCTTCCTTGTTTGCTGCCAACGTAATGATTTCTCTTCTTGCTCTCTCCTAGTTCCATTTAAAAGGCCATGTAAATGCTTTTACGTTTAGATTCTGCCTGGTTTTTTTTTTTTTTTTTTCTATTTATGCTTGCCAACTGGCTCTACTATCTTCTTTGCTCTGTTGCATTTGGATGCCAGGTGTTCCTATGTAAAACCTGGAAAATGAGTAACCAAGAATTTCTATAACAGGATTTGGAAGAGAAAATACAAAAATGTCTTGAGGCTAAAAATAAGGAAAGTGAAAAAGAAGTAACTATATTGGAAAATTGGGAGTTATCTTTGGAAAATATAACTCAAATGGCCTAGTGTCTGTTCTTCTTTTGTTAAATTTTAAGATTTTATGAATGACAACAACAGGTACATGACTAGGACTTTTTTATATTTAGCACTTATATACTTTTGTAATGTGTATTTTATAATTCTCCATTTTTATAAGCAAGAAACAAAACTTGAGAGAAGTTATTTATCTATTGCTCAAACTTTGAGAGATTCTTAATTAAAATCCATCTACATACTTTTTTGCATTTTAAGTAGTAGATTACAAATATGCATAATATTGGGGTTCATTTTGATATAATCATGTATTCATGGAATATAATTTGTTCCAATTCAGTCACATCCCCTCCACCCTCTTCGCCCTCTTTTTCCCTTTTCTTTATGCTAGCGATCTTTCTCTTACAAATTTGTAATTTAAAATTTTTTAAAATTATAATTATACATAAAGGCGAACATCACTGTGGTATATTTTTATGTGTATGTAGGATTGTTTGGTAAGAATATACTTCTTTTTTTAAGAGAGAGGGACAGTGAGAGAGAGACAGAGAGAGGAGAGAGACAGAATCAATTTTATTCAGTTTTTCAGTTGCTCTGAAACTTCATTGTGTATGTGGTGCTGGGGTTTGAACTGATATACTCACGTGTGTCAGGAAAGTGTCATAACCACTGAGCCCTTCCTCCAGCCCAGAACATATTTCTTTTTTTTTTTTTTAAGAGAGGACAATGAGAGAAAGAGAGAGAGAGAGACAGAATCATTTTTTTAATTGAGTTTTTCACATGGCCTTTGTTGCTCTGACACTCAGTTGTGTGTGTGGGTGCTGGAGTTTGAAGCCGTGCAACTGCGCATGCGGGCAAAGAGCTGGAACTGCCAACCCACCGCTCCAGCCCCCTAGAACATACTTCTTAATTCTTATTCTAGATTAATTATTTCTATTTGTTGAATTTTTGATTCCTTCTGAACTTCCACGATTAACGATGAAAAAAATTCAACTCTGATATGTGGTAAGAATTTGCATTTAAATCTTATGATAATATTAATCTACCATAAAATGTTCTGCATTGCTACATGAAAATCTAAACTCATTTGCATTTAAGAGGATGCTTGATATAATCAGCTGCTGCTTCCTGTTTAGTTTTATCTTTTATCTTTGTAAAAGTTTTACTTTATATTTGAGAGATACTTCAATGTTAATGAAACTGCAGTGCAATTAGTACATGAACTGCCCTCTGCATGGAATACATTTTCAAAACATGTCTACTTAGCTAATTCTTAGTCATTTTCCATTGTAGTGTGAGTGTAAAAATCCTACATTTACATGACATTTTTTAAATATGTCCAACCAGACCAAGCATTTCTTCTGTACCCATAACGTTCCTTCAATATTTAAATTAAATCTGTTACTTTTCTATTGATAGTCATCTTTTTTCACATTCTTCTGGGGATCTCTCTTTGAATATTTTTTACTGTTCTCATTTTAATTGATTATATGAGGATTATTAAGTATCCTAGAAGGGCAAACTATACTTTTTTCCTCCCCCCTTAACCTTCCCTTTCTTTCCTTCCATCTCTCCTCTCCTCTTCCCTTCTCCTTGCTCTGTTCTAATAAGCTTCCTTTAGTTCTACTATTTTATTTAAATGGTTATTTATGTTATTTTGTTGTGAAATCACCTGTTTCATCTTTCTTGTTTTGTAATGTTTTGGCTATCATTTTTAGAATGTTTTTTCTATATCTGTGAAGAATGACATTGGTATCTTGATAAGAATTTCATTGAATCAGTATAGTGCTTTTGGAAGAATGGCCATTTTATTTATATTAATTCTTCCTAACCAAGAACTTGGAATCTCTTTCTGTGTTTTCAAGTCTTCAATTTCTTTATTCAATGTTCTATACTTTTCAAGGTAAAGGTTTTTTACTTCCCTTGTTAGATTAATTTCCAAGTATTTTATTTTATTTTTGTTGAGGATTTTGTGAATGGAATCAAGTTCTTGGTTTCCTCTTCTGCCTTGTTCTTATTAGTGTATAGGAAAACTATTGTTTTATGGGTGTTGATTTTGTAGCCCACCACTTTGTTAAATCTGTTTATAAGCTCAAATACTTTTCTGGTGGAGTTTATTGGGTCTTCCAGATATTGGATCATGTTGTCAGCAAAAAGAGATAATTTGTCTTCTTTTCATTCTTATCCATTTGATTTCTTTCTCATGCCAGAAGGTTCTGGATAGAGTCTCAAAGACTATGTTGAATAAAAGTGGTGCAAGTGAGCTGCCTTGTCTTGTTCCTGAGTTTAGTGGAAATGCTTCCAGCTTTTCTCCATTTCATATTATACAACCTAAGGGTTTCTCATATAAGGTCTTTTCTCCATGTGGAATGATTTAAGCTATGGGTGTGCCTTAAATGGTCTTTACAGTTTTAAAGTAAGTTCCTTTGATCACTAGCTTTTCCAGTTTTTTTTTTTTTAAGAGAGAGGGATAGTGAGAGAGAGAAAGAGAGAAACAACTTTATTTAGTTTTCACATAGCCTTCGTTGCTCCAACACTTAATTGTGTACGTGGTGCTGGGGTTTGAACCCAGGTCCTCGTGCTTGCCAGACAAGCGCTGAAACCATTGAGCCGCTGCTCCAGACTGCTTTTCCAGTTTTTAAACATGAAAGGGTGTTGTATTTTTTCGAAAGGCATTTTCTGCCTCTATTGATAATGATCATGTGATTTTTTGTCCTGAATTCTGTTTAAGTGATGAATCACATTTATTGATTTCTGTATGTTGAACCAATCTTGCATTCTTGGTTTAAAACCACTTCATCATGGTGTATTATCTTTTTGATGTATTTCTGAATGTGGTTTGCTAAATTTTTATTAGGATTTTTGCATCTATATTAATTGGGAATATTGATTTGTAGTTTTCTTTCCTTGATACATCTTTGTTGGATTTTGGTATCAGGGTTTCGATTGCCTCATGAAAATATCTTGGATTATTCTCTTCCTTTACATTTCATGGAATAACTTAAGAAAGAGTAGGGTTCTCTATAAAGCTTTGGTAAAAGTCATATGAGAATCCATCAGGTCCTGAGATTTTCTGTTTAGGAAGGTATTTTAATTGCTGTTTCAATTTCATTGCTTGGCATTGGTCTGTTTAGGATTTCTACATCAACCTGATTCAATTTGGGCAGGTCATAGATGTCTTGAAATCTGTCCATGTCTTCCAGATTTTCCAGTTTATTGGAGTATAAATTTTCAAAAAAGGTTCTCATAATCCTCCAGATCTCTGCATGCTCGCTGGTGATATTTCCCTTTTCATCTCTGATTTTGTGGATTTGCTTCACCTTTTTTTCATTAATTTGGCTAAAGTTTTATTTATTTTATTTATCTTTTTCAAAGAACACACTATTTGTTTCATTCATTCCTTGTATTATTTTTTATTCTCAATTTCATCCCTGATCTTTTTTATATCCTGTCTTCTACTTATTTTGGGATTGTTTGTTCTTTTTCTAAGGACTTGGAGTCAAACACAAGTTTAGTTATTTGGAATTTGTAATATTCTTAATGCAGACACTCAGTGTTATAAATTGTCCTTGTAGAAATGCTTTCATGCTCTCCTGGAGATTTTGATATATTGTGTCTTTACTCTCAACACTTTCTAAGAATTTATTGATTTGTTTTCATTTCTTCTTTAATCTTTTTATCATTCAAGAATTATTATCCAATCTCCATGTATTTATGTGCTTTCATTTCTTTTTCTTGCTTTTGATTTCAAGTTTCATTCCAATATGATCTTCTTGTAGGATACAAGGGATTATGTCAGGGTTTTTTTTGTTTATGTTTTTTGTATTTGCTAGGATTTCCATTGTGGCCTAGAATTTGATCTATTTTGAAAAAAATTCCATGCACAGCTAAAAAGAAGTTAAATTCAGCTGTTTTGGTGTGTAATATTCTGTGGATGTATGTTAGGTCCACTTAATTCATAGTGTTTTTTGGTTGGTGGTATCTTGTTGACTGTTTTTTCTTATCTATTGGTGATAGGGTTGTATTGAAATCCTGCATTATTGTGTTGGAGCCTATATGGAGTTTGTTTTTATGGAGTATTTTGTCCATGTAATTGGGTATGTTGTCATTTATGGCATAAATGTTCACTTTTCTTTTTTTTTATCTTCCGTTGGATTGTTCCATTTACTAAGATGTGATGCCCTATTTGTATCTTCTGATTAACTTTTGGTTGAAATCTCAGACATGAGAATGGCAACTCCTGCTTCTTTTCTTGGTCTCTGTGCCCTAATGTTTCAGGTTTTTTTTTTTTTTTTTTTTCAATCTTGTTTCCTTTCAGCCTGTGGATGTCTTTTTCTAAAAAATGAGTCTTTTATAAGCAGCATACTGTTAAATTCTGTTGTTTTCTTTTATGCATTCTGATAATCTTTGTCTCTTCACTGAGGAGTTGAAATCATTAACATTTAGTGTTAGTATGGATATGTGTTTGTGATTTTTTGTCATTTTTGTACTTTTATCTATTTTATCCTGCTCTAATTCTTGTTTAGCATTTTTTTAACTGCATCTGATTGTGAACTTTGAAATATGTTCTTTCATTCTTCTGTGTTGTTTTTCTTTGAGTATGCCTTGAAGTACTGGTTTGGTGCTCAAGAATTATTTTTATTTTATTCTTGTCATGGAATGTTTTCATTTCCCCTTCAATATTGTTGGATATAGTAACATTGGCTGAGAGTTGTTTTATTTCAGAACTCTGAATGTCTCAATCCAGGCCTTCCTTGCTTTTAGGGTCTGAGGTATGAAATCAGACGTGCACCCTATTGGTTAGACTCTAAATGTGACTTGATGCTTTTCTCTCTCTCTCTCTCTCTCTCGCTCACTATCCCTCTCTCTTAAAAAACAGGAGAAAAAATACAGGTAACAAAGTAAAGGAAGAGTGAAAAAAGAATCAAATACAATTTGACTGTTACCACAAGAAAGAGAGATGGAGCATCGGGAGAGACAGACTCATGTGAAACAATACAAAACAAAAGGAAATATACTGATGAAACATCCAACCATCTAAAGGCAGGGCAGGGAAAAATAAGTACATTTAACAGAAGTTAAAGAGAAGGAAAGAAAAGCATATCTGTGAATGTATATATGTCTACGAAGCAGTCAACACCATAAAAACACACATCATAACAAAAAAAAGGAAGAATGAAGGAAAGAAAAGAAAAGGAAGTCAAAAATTAAAAACAAATTTATGGATTCTTAATGAAAAATTGAGAGCAGTCTAGAATGATGAAATCCTAGGTTTCAACCATTGCAGAATTCTAAGAGTGGAGGTCTGATTTGCAGGTCTCAGGTCTCATTGGGCCTCAGGGTCTTTGCTGGGTCATGATTGTTTTGGAGAGGTTAGATAAAAATACTCTGAGGACCTGGCATTTGCTGGTAATTGCTGGGGACCAGAATTTCATGATTTCCCTAGGATTCTAGTTATAGTACTTGAAGGAAGTCTGAGACCTGTCTCTGCTGAACAGTAATACAGCCTTTCCAGATTTCTCAGGCTCAGTCTCTGAGCATTCTCTCACCCTCCTATACAAGTCTCCCAACTCACTTCTGCTTGTTTCATGAGCCAACAGACTCTGGAAAAGGAAGTTAGTTGGGCTCTCCTTCACTTTTTCAACTTGAATCTTCCTGGATATAATATCTTCTGGGCCAGTTTTGCACTTGTTCTGTTTGGTATGCCTGAGGACCCCTGGCAGAAGCATGGCAGGATTGTGGAGTCCCTTGCTCAGAACTAGTGACTCCACAGCCTCAGCCTCAGCCTCCTCAAGGTGACTACTATCCCAGCTTGTGTAGCCAGCTGGAAAACAAGGCAGACCCTTCTTGTAGTAGAAAAGCTCCAGATTCAGCTAAAGGCAGGCTGTCACTTATCTGGGTGTTCTCTGTGCTGGATCTGACCTTTTTGTATCTCTGCACTCTCCCTTCCTCTGTGCCAATCCACCCACACTACACAGCTGCAGCCATGACCCACCTGACTCCATTGTGGTTTTTCTTATTTAGTCAATGTTCCAAAATTTCTGGGTCTCTAAATCTCTTTGAGTGTCCAACATTGGATTTTAGTGAAGTTCAATTTTCACTCACCTTGCAGGAAGGCAGTACTCCAGATATTCAAGACCCATGTCAGGGAGCCAGACTAAATGCAGTCTTCCTATATATAGCCTTCCATCTGAATAAGATAAACTTATTTGAGCATTCACAAAGTAATTGAGTTACATTACATTAGTTAATTTTCATAGTAACCCTTCATGTAAGGCATAACATGACTCAGTAAATAAGTAGTAAATAAGGATTAAATGTTCAGAAAAAATCTAATTTTATCTCAATATATTAAAAAACCTATAGGATATCGATAAACTTCTATTTCAAAGTGGTAATATTTTAAGCATTGTTTAGAAGAGAAAACTTATTTGAAATAAAAAGTAATGATGGTGGACTTCCAGTTTGAGCTTTGACTTTTTTTTCATTTTTTACACATTTTATTTGGTGCATTGTAGTTGTACAGATTAATGGGATTTGTTGTTACATTTAAAACATAAAAAGTCATTGTTCCTGGAACTGGGGATTTGGTTCAGGGGCAGGGCACCTGCCCAGAACCTATAAGGCCTGGAGTTCAATCCTCAATACCAGACATGCAAAATAATAAATAATAATAATAATAATAAAATAATACATATTTAAAAAATTCTTCCCTCCTATCCTTACAACAAGAGAAAATTTGAAAAACTGAAAAGTAATAGATTTTGACGAATCCAACAGAGAATTGAAGCGGTAGGGTGTTCCACCATAAAATTAGGAGAGAAAAGTGTTTGTTTCCAGAAAATGATAATCAACATATGTTTATCTGGAGAAGAAAACTCTGGAGCCATAAATAGGCACACATATTTGAATAATAATTTTGACAAATTACTGAGACGAGTATGGATTAGCATCTGAATGAGAAATTTCTGGAGATTTCTTTTTTAAGGAAGCTCCCACACAATTGTAGGCATTTGTTCTACGACCTACAAAAGGTTCAAATATTGAAGATCCAGAGAAAAGAATCCCTTTGAGTCTCTTGAAAGTGAAAGAGAAAGACATTCTTATGATACACACCCAGAGCTCTGCCAGGAATTAATCTTCAGGGGAAAAGGCTCTGGTATTATCTTAGTCCATTGGGAAACTTGCATTTTTACATATTCAATCCCCTTTACCAGTTTATCTCACCAAAGAACAAAGAAAATAATAGTCATTGAAGATCAGGACTTCAAAGGAATAGATTGGAGAGTGGCTGGTATGAATGTAGGAAGAATGGGAGAAAAACACACCATACTCTTTGAGAAACTCTTCTGAAGATCACGGCCCCAATACAAGCCCACTGAAAGATAGATTTAATCTTGAGATTATGGAAGCTTTTCCCTCTCTCACATCTCATCTCTGCACCAGAAGGCCTTAAAAGAGTAACTATGAATGGCAGCTGAAAGATAGAAAATCCACTATGAGTAGTTCTTGGAGAAATCCAAAGCGAAAATGAGAGACAAAATAAAACACACAGATGAATGTGATTCTTCCATGTACCTGTGCATATTGTGACTATTGCACAAAGCAAAACTCCTACCCATACTAACACATTTTCTAAATAAGAATCAATTTACCTCAGTTCCTGTTTCCCATTATAATAAATCCTGTTTTCAACAAACTTATAAGGCTCAGCCAAAGACAAGAGAAATTACAGTCTGATGGAAAATAGCAATAAAATAACCAAACTTAGATATGACACTGAAATAGGAATGATCAGATAAGGAATTTAAAATAACTACAAGGAATATATTAAGGGCTCTAAATACAAAAAATGACAACAGACAAGAACAGGTGGGTCATGTATTTGCCAATTCATAAGGATTTTAAGAAAGAAATAAAAGGAAATGCTAGAAGATAAAAATGCTATAGTATAACTGAAGAGTTCCTTTACTGTGTTCCTCTGTGCTTCTTGGTAAATACAAGATGAGCAAGAGCCTTTCTTAATTATTTGAAATCTATTACATCATGTGTTGAAAATGAAAATGATAATGTTTTATATATTTCAATAGTGTAGTATACTGATGGCATTTTATGTAGTCCATGAAAAACCTTCTATTCTTATTGTGTCCTATGTTTCCATAATTTAGCAAATGCATTCATCTGATAAATATGTATGGAGCACCAGTTATGATCTGGATTCTATATTAACACTGCAGACAGGAACAATTTTAAAAAACTAAAAAGCTCTATGATCAGGAAAATTACCTCATAGTTGGAGGAATACAGTGGACATATATAGCATGTTAGAAGATTTTAGGTACTCTGGGAAAATAAAATTTAAAAATGAAGAGTCATAAGCAAGATCAGGGAGTGAGGTGACATTCTATGATGGTCAGAGAAGGTCTGAGACATTGTAGCAATGACATGGTTGAAGTGAGAGAGTCTTAATTTTTCAGCTGATTTAAGAAAGTCTTTTTCAACTTAGTTCTATTGCATCTGCCAATGTAATGCATATCTGACTTACACTTCTGCTTCTGTCTTAATAGTTTTGGGCTTGGTGTCCAATCTGTGAGTTTCCATAATATTATATTTTTATCATTCGCATAGCACTTGGTAAATTAAAAATATCAGTATATATACCTATTATCATTTATCTAATAAATATAATTTTTGTAGAAAGGAAAACAAAAATTTTAAATGTTTTTGCATACTGAACTTAGCAAAAGGTATGAGTACATGTTTTTTTATAATTGAGTTGAGCTAGTCGGACTAGAATATTTTGTACCCTATTCCATAATCATTGCATTATGATAGTCAAATTATTCATGTTTGTTCTTTTGACTAGCTTCTTTCTTGTGAAATGAAGAAAGTGGTTAAGTCTTAGTAAGCTTAAAGAAAAAGATTGCTGAAATTATTCCTTTAAGGCCAAATACTATCATCTAGAATGGTCCTCAGTTGTGTTTATGAAAAGCAAAATCTCTCAAAGGATGTCGCTATCTGATTTCATTATAAATTATCATTGCTTGCATATTGAGTACACAATTAGTCTTACTTCCAGATTTGTGAGCTCAGCAATAGTAAAAATGAGCTACAGTTTTCTTGAATTTCATTTACCACCAAAGTACAGATTTTAATGTTTTATTATTTATTAAAATTCTTACAATTGGGATTATTTTTCCAGTATTGTTGAATTTTTCCTTCTATTACCATCCCTCTACTAGGCAACAATTATAATATCTGGGATGGGTATATGGTGATAATTATCTAAACACTCAGAAGTGAGAACAAAAGAAAATATATATCTCTATCTCTATCTGTCTATCTATCTATCTATCTCCTGGAATTGACAATGAGAAAAAGGAAATGCAAAATATGAGATATCGATTGCTACATCTTTTAGTCAGAGAACACCCTGCAATAGATGCTACTCTGACATGAAAATCTAATGGCAAAAGTTCTGGGAAAAAAATAATCCTGCTAAAAAAATAAAAGAATACCAGAAAGGAAATACTGAATAATTCTCTGTACAAATCTGCTCTGACTCTCAAACTAACTCCCAAATTGTTCCTATGAGAGCAGACTTCAGCTAAAAAAAATAACTCAAGCAAGTAAATTCAAATATAGTCATGCTCAGATATATCATAATCAAGCTGCTGGGGAAGAAGAGAAGAGAAGTAGAAGGAGTGGACAAAGGAGGGAAAAGAGGGGGAAGAAGAGGAATAGAGGGGAGAAGGAGGTGGTATGACTCATGCATATAATTCTAGTGACCTGGGTGGCTGAGGCTTTAGAGTTGCAAGCTTGAGGCCAACCTCAGCAATTTAGCTAGAGACACTGTCATAAAATAAAGTAAAAAGGGCTGGAGATGTAACTCAATAATAAAGTACCACAAGATTCAATCCCCAGTACCCAAATTAATAAACAGAAAAACCACAAAAGAGGTCATAGAAAATTGACATTTTTCATGTATGGGAAAGACCTTGAATACACACTGTCTTCAACAGAAGCTATGAGGTCCAGAAGACATTGGGAAACACCATTAGAGGGATGGATTCTTAAACCAAGATGTCAGACTAACCAAATACATACTACAAGACTGAAAGTGGAATGAATTAGTTTCCACTTAAAAGGTATTTAACAAAGTTCACCTCCAAAGAACAAGCAGTATAGGAAATCCATGAGGAAAATATTCAGCTCGTAAATGAGGAGTAATAAAAAATGGTCAAAATTCTACAAACATTTTTATGTTTTCTTTTAAAACAAATTTGTTTAAAGCAAAGAGAATGATATTGTCTCTTATTATTTATTATAGATGTAGGTAAAATAGAACTTAATTATAAAATGAATATAGTAAATTAAAGTTTATAGTGACAAGATTACTACATATTTGATGAAGTAATACCTACTAATCTAAGAAGCCTCCAAAACATTAGTGATGTTAGAAGTTTATGATGCCAGATCTCACAGACATTAAAACATTATCTGGCTGATAATAATACTGTGGATAATTTACTATTAATATATATGTATATTTATTTTTTTCCCAAAGAGAGTGGGATGTTGAGAAAAAGAGCAAATCAATTTAATTTAGTTTTTCTCTGATCTTCCTTGCCCTGACACTTCATTCTTGCGTGCATGCCAGGCAAGTGCTGTAACCACTGAGTAATCACACCAGCCCACTACTAATATATTTAAATTACAATGACATGCACAAATAACTACAGAAAATATAACTTAAATGACACAAGAAGAAACAGAAAATCTGAATCATTTTGTATCTGTTAATGAAGTTGAACTATGTCCTTATATCCAAAAATAAGTACAAAAATAAACTTTTCATGAATATGAAGCATTCAAGTGAGAAATAACAACAACCTTACTCCAATTATTTCAGAAAGTACATGAGAGGACACTTTCTCACTCTTAAGTCCAATATAACCACAATAATATAGCTTATGAAATAATAGTTTAAAATATTAGTAATATTTAATAAGAATAATATGTCAGGATCCAGCAGGAGTAATTTCAAGAATATAAGATTGGTTTAATACCTCACAAAATCAAATACTGTAATGCACATATTATCAAAAGAAAGAGAAAATATGTATTTCTATCAATATATGCAAAAATATTTTGAAAAAATCATAATGCATTCCTGATTAAATCTCCCAGCAAACTGGAGCAATTTTTTCAATTCGTTAAATGGCAAGTATGAAAAACTTCTGTCAAACACTACAATGAATGTTGAATCAGTTATTGTTTTTCCTATGAGATTGAAATAAAACAAGGATGTGTCCACCTTTACTAAATTTATTGAAGTAAAGACAATAAAAGAAAGTAAGAAGCATGCAAAGGACTATTATTAAACACATGAAAAGGACTCCCACAACTATAAAATGTTAAGACAAGTATTCAAATAATAAAAATAATTTCAGCTGAAGTTGAAAAATAAGATGTACAAATAATCATTAAATAAGTGACATACTATTCAACAGCATTATTCATCAGAAAAATAAATTTAGTACTAATATTACTATTACTTGTTCACAAATATGTAGAAATGTTGGAGATGATGTGGAACAACTGCAAAACCATGCACTGGCAATTATAATTTAACATGGTGCAATTACTTTGGCAAAGCTCTGGCATTTTCTTTTTATTTTCTTTCTTTCTTTTTTTTTTAATTGTGAAGATCATCTATTTATTTGTTTATTCATGCCAGGGATTGAACCCAGGGGGTCTTAACCCCTGAGCCCCAATCTGGGGCATTTTCTTATAAAGTTCAATGTGTAACTACAAATTATCTATCAAATTAATATATTTTCCCAAGAATATTGAAAAATATATTAACAAAAATTTGTACAGAGAAACTTTAATGTTAATACAAAATTCAAACAGTCCATCTATTTATCTATAGAATGACTTAACAAAGTATTATATTCATGTACTAGAGATCAAATCAACAATGGAATAAAAATTACTGATCCATGTAGCTACAAAGATGCTGAGTTAATAACAATTTACCAAAAACAGTCACATGTTATGATTCCATTTTTATGACATTCTAGTCCAAAGTTAATTTTTGGTTGGAAAAGGTCAGAATTACCTCAAGCTCTCAAGGGAGAAAAGGGTTCAGATGTGAAGTATTTGCTTTTTCCCCACAATCACTCACTATGGTCAATGTGTGAATATTACCGCCACTAATTAAA
>PVKS010021620.1:0-34909 GCA_004027875.1 Aplodontia rufa | reverse complement strand
TGTCTTTGCCTGTTAGGTGAGTTTCTTGTAAGCAGCATACAGTTGGATTATGTTTTTTGATCCAGTCTGCAAGTCTGTATCTTTTGAGTGGTGCATTTAGACCATTTACATTCAGTGTTAAGATAGAAGTGTGCAGTTGTTTTGTAGTCATTGTGTCTTACTTAGCTGTTTCCGTGGTTGCCTTGGTTGGTTCTTGGTAGGTGATACCTTCACTGAATTTCTTCAGTTTGTGGATTATGGGTATCATGTAGTTGTTCTTCTGTCTGGAGTATTTCCTTGAGAATTCTTTGTAGGGCAGGTTTTCTGTTGACAAATTCTGCCAGTTCAAATTTGAAGCTGAGCTTTGCTGGGTATAGAATTCTAGGCTGCATGTTGTGGTCATTTAGATGGAAAAACATAATTATTAAGAAAGCAATACTTCCCAAATTGATCTACACTGGATATCACATCAAATTTATCTACTTATTCAAGTAATCCTTATCAAAATTGCAAAAAAATCTTTATAGAAATATACAAGCTTATCCTAAAACTTATATAAAAATGCAAGGGACCCTAAGTAGTCAAGGCATTATCAAAAAATGAGAGTAAGAGAATTCACATTCCCCAATTTCAAAATCTACTACAAAGCTACAGTAATCAAGTAAGTGTGGTACTGGCACAAGGAGAGACAGAACAAAAAGATAGTACTGAAAGTCCAGTAATTAAGCTGCGCTACACACCCAATTGATTTCAGACAAAGGGTTCAATACCATTCCATAGAGAAAAAGTACTCTTTTCAACAAATTGTGCTGGGATGACTGAAAATTCATAGGTAAAATAATTAATTGGGTCCTTCATACTTTATAAAAATTAATTCAAAATAGATCAAAATCCTAATTATGAATCCAAAGTATAAAACTAGATAACTTAGGTATATGTCTTTGTGATCTTGAATTATCAACATTTCCTAAGCCTATCAAATCTTGATAGGTCTATCAACATTTCCAACTCTCCCTCATTCAATATATTCTCACTTCAGAAATTATTCCTAACTACTCCTATACCTCTAGTCCTATTTTCCTAGACACAATCTAATTTCTAACCCTATTCCTTAGCCCCAGAAACTATTGCTCTAGTTATTTTTTATTAGTACCAATAATTTGATCTGTTTCAATCACTGGCTTTCACAAATTATACTCATGCCCTGGTCCATGAACTTGAAGCTTCAAGATCCACTCTGAAATATGCACTCTGGTCCCACCCCAACAAACATGCTCTTCTAGTTCTGGTTTATGCTGAAACACATCTGACCATAGGTATTTGTTATAGAATACTTCAGGCTTAAAATAAGATGCATGGGTAGAATGTAATGAACCCAAAAGGCATTCTTTTTTTTTTCAAACTATTGTAATTTAAGAAAAAATAGGCAACTTCCTCTTTTAGGTGATCAATTTGTAAATTTTACAAGTAGTAAACATTTTATTAAATATTCCTAAAATTAAGAGTTAAACAAGGGCTGGACTGATGCTTAATGGTTAGAACATTTTCCTGGCATTCAAGAGGATCCAAGTTTGAACTTCAGCACCATGAACACAACTGGCTGTCAGAGTAACCAAAACCAGATGAAAAATGAATAAAAATTGATTCTCTCTTTTTCTCACTCTCTCTCCCTGCTTCTCTTATAAAAAAAGTTAAAAGAGAGAAATTGAATATTGGTGTTTTAATAACATTTTCTTCCTGATGTGAACTGTTTTGGGAGGGGGCTATGTAAGTAGAACCCAGGGGTGCTTAGCCACTGAGCTTCATCCCAGCCCTTTATATTTTTTTATTTTGAGTCAGGGTCTCACTCGATTGTTCAGGGCCTTGCTAAATTGCTAAGGCTGGCTTTGAAATTGCAATACTTTTGCCTCAGCCTCCTGTGCTCTAGGATTGTAGGTATGTGCCACAGTGCCCAGCTGATATGAACATTTTTAACTTACTGCAGTATATTCCCTAAACTCAAAGTACAATGTTTTTAACCTTCTATAATCTCCATTGAAGTTGGAATAAGTAGTACTGAATATTAAGAAACACAAATGAAGAGAAAATTGGAATTTTCAAGGGTAACCATGTATACTTAAAATACAAAAATGTATTCCATTAACCTAAGAGACCAGAGAACTTGTATAGGTATTTGACACCAATTTAGATAGTCCCTTTTAGGCTTCTGTGATCAAACAAGGAGTTGAAATGATCTTTCTTTAAGAATAATCCATTGATTAATTAGAATAAGGAAGAAAATCTCACCATTCTCTTATCTGAGTTTAGTTCTGGAAGCTATAATGATTTTAAGCTTGAAATTGGCATTATGTGATGTCACATGGGAGATTTTTGATTGATTGGTGCCTACAAATGTCATTCTTCATAAAACCAGAACTATCAAGTGATGCCACACAGAAATCAACACTCAAGTATATTCTCTGTAATAACCTGAAGTAATAGGGCACAGATTCCTGTCCTCAAATTTAAGAAAAATGGCACCTACTGACACCCACAGATGAAAATAGGACCCTCCCTTTAAACATTTAAGCAGTGTTCTTTGGATACCTGCCTGCTTTTGGGGCAAGACCATAAATTTCTACTCTGCTGTGCCACGCCTGGAAAAGAGAAAACTATGAACCTTACTCTCCCCTAAACCGGGAGCTCTCTTTTTCTTTTTGGGCCAAAAATTGGCAGGAGAAGGAAAAAGTTCTAATTTTATTTATAAGTCTGTATATTCTGTGTAAGAATCTTCTCAGGTAAAGGAAAAATAGATCTTTAGTTTCATCTTTAGAAATAAGATCATAGTCTTTGACAGCTAAAACACCTACACCTACTCTTTCATTTTTAACATGAAGAATATTTTAGATTTAACAGTTGGAAATTGACTTGCCAAGGTCACATACCACGTATGGTATAGAAACAAGAAATCTTATAAATTTGAATCTCAAACTTTCATTATGACTTCATGTCATAAGGCTATAAAATATGCAGAATATTGTGGATTTATAGAAAGGAGGCAATAATCTAAAAAACAGAATTAATAGAAAATTAAACAAAAGCAATAAGAGACCACAGAAGGAAGGTATATTTAGTGCTTAAAGATTAGAAAAATCAGTGTCATTAAGATGTCCAGTTTTCCCAACTTGATATATTAGCAAGTCATAATCTTGTCAATACTGTGGTAGGCTAGTTTGTGGAGATTTGCTAACATCATTATAAAGTTTATGTGAAAAGAGGAAAAATTCAATATAGCCAACACAATATTGAGAAAAATGAGCAAAGTTAGAGGATTGACACGGACTTCAAAACTCACCATAAAACTGCAATGATCAGGACAGGATCAGTCTGGCAACAGAATAGACACAAGGGACAATGAAAGAGTAGGGAGCTTAGAAGCAAACCCATGCAAAAATAAACAACCATTTTTTTTTTAAAGAGAGAGGGACAGTGAGAGAGACAGAGAAAGAGAGAAACAACTTTATTTAGTTTTTCACATGGCCTTAGTTGCTCCAACACTCAGTTGTGTACGTGGTGCTGGGGTTTGAACCTGGGTCCTCATGCTTGCCAGGCAAGCGCAGAAACTGCTGAGCCACCGCTCCAGCCCCCAACCAATCTTTGACCAAAGGAGTAAAGGAAATTCAAAGGAGAAATCAATCTTTTCAATAAATGATGTTAAAACAACTACACATGCATGTGAAAACAATAATAATCTAGACATGTGATTCATATTTTCCACAAAAATAACTCAAAGCAGAACATAGACCTAAATAAAAATCAAAACTATAAAACTTTCTGGGAAGAGAAATCAAGTGACCTTTGGGTTAGGGATAAATTTTTAGGTAAAATACCAAGGAAGAACTGCTAAGTTAGATTTTACTAAGACTAAAGACTTCTTTCCTTCAAAAGATACTATTAAGAGAATGAAAAGATAGCCACAGACTAGTCCTATACAATCCAACAACTGTGTTCCTAGTTAGATTCACATCTGAACTGAAAGTTTATGTCCACAAACAAAATAAAACACTTGTACATAAACATTTAGGGAATTTGTATTTGCCCTAAATACAAACCAGAAATCAACCAAGATCTTCTTAAATAGGTGAATGGATAAACATGTTGTGGTATCACCACAAAATAGAATACTATGCAGCAATAAACAGGAATGAGCTATTAAGCCATGAAAGATATTATCAACACGGAACAAATATTAAGAGAAAGAAACCAATCTGAAAATGTTACATGCTGTGTGATTCAAACTATATGACATTCTGGTAAAGGCAAACTATACAGACAGTAAGATCAGAGGTTGCTGTAATTTCAAGGGGAAGGAATCAGGGATAAATAAATGAAGCATATGAGTGAAACTGTTCTTCATGATACTATAGGTAATGGATATAAGACATTACATATGTGTTATAGTTTGGATGAAAAGTGTCCCCCAAAAATTCATGTGTGAGATAATGCAAAACACATTTGGTTCATTCAAGAGTCCCCATAATCTTAACAGTTCCAAGATTCTCCACTGAGACTCAAGGTAAACTCTCAGTATGAGCTTCTGTAAAAAAAAAAAAATGAGATGCAATTTACAAATAGCCAATATACAAAGGTACAAAATAAACATCTCCATTCATACAAATAGTGGCATAGAAAGAAGGGATGGAATCAAAGCAAGATTGAAATCCAGCTGGGCAAGGGAGTCCCGTGGTTCCCTGTCCAGCATCTGGAGCACATGGCATTGTGATGTTCTCTACAAAAGACTTGGATAGCTTTGCCCCTGTGTCTTTACTGGTTGTAGCCCATGTGTCCTCGAGCCATGTAGCTTTCTTTGACAGACATTCCAAGGTAGACATTTCTTAATCTCAGGGGTCATCATCCTCCATTTCCCTGCTTCACCCTCTCAGGGGCTGCCCACAGGGACTTCGACCTGGGGCACTTTGCCTGGCCTATCAGGCCTTCCTTTGAAATCTCAGTGGAAGTCTCCAAGACCCCGCAACTCCAGCATCCTGCAATCCTGCAGAACCAGCACCACATGGTTGCCACCAGGGTCTGCAGTAGCCCTGCCTCCAGAGACCAGAGCTGAAGTAGCCTTTGAGTTCCTGGGTGGCTGAGACTATTGAAAAACCTTCCTAGGCTGCCTTGTGCAAGCTGGGTTCCCCACTAGTCTCTTCTCAAAGGAAATTTTACCCCTTGAGCTTGAGATGGATGTGGTCTTGCCAGGTCCTGAGATGGTCTCTAGCCATCTTACTGGCTTTGGGCAAATGTTTTGCATTTCTTTAATTGTGGTCATATTTTGGACAACTACAACTTATTTAGTCCCAGTTTTACTCCCATATTTAAGTCCAAGTTTTTTAAATCTTCTACTCTGCTTTCTGGTCCTGAATATCATCATAAACTAGGCTAAAAGCTAAAAGCAATACTATGTTGTAGAAATTTCTTCTGCCAGATTAAGAAGTACAGGCTCACAGAAAGTTTCAGGACATGGGAAAAATGCAAACAACTTCTTAGCCATAACATAATATGAATGGCCTCTACTCCATTTTCTAATAGAGGCTTCCTTCTCTGAAAACTCATGAGCCTTATGTTTGCTATGTACAGTCTTATTGACATTCTGGTATTTGGAGCTCCCATCAAACTCAATCATTAAGCTCTGCTGACAACAATCTAAAGCTTTTCCAGTTTGCATTGATTAAGTTTCCAAAATTCATCCCACAAATTCCAAAAAGCTCCAAAGTTTCTGAATCACCTGGTCAGGTTAGCCACAGCAATGAACACTTGCTGGTACCAAAATCTGTATTAGTCAGGTTTCTCTAGAGGAACACAATCAATAGGATATATAAAGTTATAAGAAGGAATTCTTTGGATTGGCTTACACAATGAAAGGCTGGATAGTCTCAAAATGGCCATCTGCAGGCTGGAGAGCTGGGGGAACCAGTCCAAGATGCCAAAACCTCAGAACAAGAGGAATTATCAATGAAGGATCGAATGCCTGGAAACTCCCTGGAGAATTGCTGGGCAAAGTCCCTTTTGGAGGAGTGGAGGAGCTGGAGTTCTTAGTCACAGAAACAATCAAGAACCCAGTCAGGAAAAATTGGACTTGGATCTGCAACCTATTGGATGGGGCTGTCCACCCTTAGGGTCTCTGCTACAGTTAGGTATCCCATATGCCAATTATTCCTAGAAACACCCTCACTGGCACATCCAAGAGACTCCAAATCTTAGGCATCTCTTAATTTTAGGTGTATCTTAATCCAGTCAAGTTGACAATTTAGATTAGCCTTAACAGCATGTATCAAATAGAATTTTGCCACAATGTAAATTAGAAGAAAATTTATACTTTTTTTCACTAATGATAATTTTAGGTTAGTGTCAAGAATTTTTGAGTTTTGTGCTTTCTGAGGTTTGCTAATTATTCTAAATGATATGAGAATTAAACGTGATTTGTAAGAAATCCTTATGAGAATGTGGATTTGGGGCTTTGGTAAGCAGAATGGGCCCCCAATCTTGCTCATACCTTGATCCCTGGAAAATGGGACTATGCTACATTGCATGACAAGAGGTAATCAAGCATAATTAAGGCTACACACTATAAATGGGAACATTATCCTATATTACACTTTGGTGGCTCAATCTAATCCCATAACCCTTAAAAACAGAAGTACGTGATTAAGGTAGAAGAGATGCTGCAGTCAGAGAGATTCAAAGTATGGGAAGGACTCTCCAGGCCATTGCTGGTTAGAAAACAAAGGAGCCAACTGACAGTGTGGGCAGCCTAAAGGAGCTAAGGGAAGCTCCCAACTGACATTGAAGAAGGCAGTGGGGACTTCAGTCCTGCGGTGGAGCAGAACTAAATTTTGTCAATAACCCAAATGAACCTGAAAGTAGATTCTCCCCCAGGCCCTCCAGATAAAAGCCTAGTTCATCAAAACCCTGATTTCAGCTTTGTGAGAACCAGAATAAAGGATGAAGATGAACCCACCAGGATTTCTGACTTAGAGAACTGTGAAATAAATTTATATAAAATTAAGCCATTAAGTGTGGTAATTTGTTACAGAATAAACTATTTTTTGCCAACTTGAAAACACTTTTTAATTTAATAAAAGACATAGTTAGGAAAGCAAAGTGTTTTCTCGCCACATAATGTACACTTGAACATCTCCAAGAAAATACTAGCAAAGAAAGCATTACACAAATATGCACAACAACTGCTATGCAGCTCCAGTTTATTAATTCATTCACCCATTTATCAGATATTGTTAAATGGAAGTGTCAAAAAAACTAGAAGAAAAAACACAAAGAGAAAACAGCAATTTGAATGTAAGCAAAATAAAAAATAATAATTTAAAAAATTTTAGCACATAATTACACATATTTATAGGGACATGATATATTATTTCAAAATATGCTCACATTATATAATGGTCATATCAGACTAACTGGCATGTCCATTATCTCAAACATTTATCATTCCTTTGTGATGGGAAACATTCAAAATTTTCTCTATCATTTATTTCTGAAATATGAAAGTAAATGTTAACCATAGGTGTCTTACTGTGCTATAAAACATTAGAAGTCATTTCTGCTGTAGGGCTGTACTTCTATGCTGGTTAACTTTCCTCTCTTAATCTCCCCCACCCACCATCCTAACCTTTAGCAATCACTATTCTACTCTTTACTTCTAGAAGATCAACGTTTTAAGCTTACACATAGAAGTGATAATATATGTTATTTTTGTTTCTCTGTCTGACTTATTTCTCTTAACGATCATGTCCATGTTGGCAAAATTTATGGGTTTTCATATTTTATGCCTGAATAATATTCCATTCTGGGTATTTACCATATTTTCTTCATCCATTCATCTATCAGAGGATACCTACATTGATCCCACATCTTTGCCATTGTGAATAATGCTTCAGTAAACATGGGAGTGCAGATATCTCTTCAACATGCTGATTTCCTTTCCTTTGCTATATATCTAGTATTGGAGTTGATGGATCATATGGTGGTCTATTTCTAGTTTTTTGAGGAACATCCAATACTGTTTTCCATAATAGATGTACTAATTTACATTTATATCAATAGTGATGAGAGTTTTCTTTTCTTTTCATTCTTTCCAGCATTTGTGAAATTTTATAATTTTGGTAATAACCATCCTAACTGGGATGAAATGATATCTCATAGTGGCTTTGATTTGCATTATGATGATGATTAGTATGTTTAGTATCTTTATACATTTATTGACCTTTTGTATATCTTCTTTATTCAGAACATTTGCCTATTTTTAAGAATAATCACTTTTGATGATTAAAAGAGAAATGAACAGGTACAAATATAAAGAACCAAAGATGGGCTGGAGGTGTGGCTCGGCAGTTGGAGCATTTTTCCGGCATGTGTGAGGACCCAGGTTCGAATGTCAGTACCACATACAAAATTAAGTGTTGAAGAAATGAAGGCAAGATGAAAAAATAATTAAAAATTGATTCTCTCTCTCTCATTCACTCTGTCTCTCTCTCTCTCTCTCTTTAAAAACAGAATGAGAAAAACAAAACTTCATGGAATTAGAAATCAAAAATCAGTAATCTTATAGGTAATTTTGTGAAAAAAAAAAAGGTAAGAGTCCTTGGTTCTGGGTTAGCTCTTCATGTGACTAAAACTGAACTTTATTTATTTTTAATTTTTTTCAGGGATAATTTTATTGTTATTAGTTTGACATACTTACATATTGGAGGGAATTGTTGTTACACAATCATGCATACATGGATATCGACATGGTGAGATAGTAAGTTGAAGTCAATCCAAGACCAGGATATACCCCCCCTTTATCCATTCTCTGAGCTCATGTCTCCTCTGTAATTCAACCATACTGTAGTTTGAAATTAACATATACATGTATGATAATTGATGACATTTCTGAGGTTCTCTGCCTGTCTGTGTGTAGCTAAGCTTCTAATGGGAGTTGAGTATTCCCTATTGTATTGCTAACCCCCCTTTTGCATCTCTCCCCTGCCTGCCTCCCTCTCTTCTCCCTCCACCTTCCTAGGTATGGTTCACCCAACTTAGGTGGAGTTTCAACTATGGTGAGTTTATTACTTAAAGTCAGCTCACTATCATCCTGTCATAGGTTTTACTCTAGCTTCCTAGAGTAAAACATTTGGCCCTTAAGTCTCTGAGTTTGGGATATTTCACTAAGCATATTTTTTTCCCCATTTTCATCCATTTGACTGCAAAACACATGATATTGTAAAATTGAACTTTAAACAAATCAATCAATTTCACTATCCTCTTCATGATGTAAATTTTGATGTAAATTTTGCAGGCCCTTCCAGATTTCAGACAAACATGGTAAGATGAGAGAACAAGAAGTTCTGGGAGTACTATTACACAGTTGGGTGAATATAGATAACAATAATGTAGGGCACATTTCAAAAAGATAGAGGAATTTTGAAAGTTTTCACTACAATGAAATGACATATATTTGAGGAGATAAATATATTTAACCTAATTTAAACAAATTTAAATGATGAGATGTATACATGTATCATTTTGTTACATGGTACCCTATTACTATATAGATGTGATGTTTACATTTTTACATATCAATTTAAATATATTTTAAAACACTGAAGATGAATGGGTCTAGAAAAATGTTGTTAGATTTATGGAGCCTTCCTTTTTGACATCATTACTTTGATCTCCAAAATATCGCAGAACCCCAAGTGACACCATGACTCTTGGTGGGCAGGAAAGCATTTTGAAAAGGCAATTACAGAAAAATGTGGACAAAATTGGCTTATATAAAAACAGAAAGTGACTATTTAAGACTTAAAATTTTCCTGAGGGACTGAAATAATGCAAATGAACACAACCAACTAGACAATCATGAATATAATCTCTTTTGCTAAAATAGTAGCTCTCTGAAGACTGAAGGACTTGGCTGATTATTGAAAATGAAGTTTAAATAGAAAGTGTCTTCAGTTTGTACCTCTATAGTGACATCAATTGCACTTTTAATTTAACTATTATTGAGATACTTTTATGCTTGCAAGTTGACAATTTTGTTGGGGTAATAAGGGAAATTCATTTTGGTCATTAACTGCTCCCTAAAGGTTTCTATTTGAATGTTATATCTTACTGAAGCTGAAACTAAGGTTGTATAAAAATTCCTATTAGAGCAAATTGCAGAATCCTGTTTTTCTTTTTCTTTTTTTTTTTTTTTTAGAAAATTTGCTTAAGGTAATGTAGGCAATGTCAATAAAGTCATTCTTAACCAATTGCCATCATAATGAGCTTTAAATGAAAACATGACTGATTAAGACTTCATAATAAAAGCAAGGATACATAAATTATCTGAAAACCTGCTATCTACACTTAGAGATACCTCTCAAGATGGGCAGTGAATTTTTTGCTACCTTAGTATAAAAGAGTGAGGAGGTCTTCACAGATTAAAGTATGCTGATATAAAATGGAATTGAATGAGTGAAAATTGTGCACACTGCAAAATTAAGAACATATGGCTTTTTTCATACAACTTGGAAGAGACAAATAAGAATTAAAGATTAAGAAGAAGGAAACCTAAATCTAAAATTCCAAATGGAAATGGAGTAAGACAGAAGAAAATATTTTATATAATCCTAATTTCTCTGATTTGGTAATAGTCAAGATATAATTTTGATTTATATTGGAAATATATTGATTAGAGTCAGAAAGTTAATTGTATGAGAAAATAATCTTTCAACTGCTCAATCTCAAGAAAAACAAGACAGCCAAATAAGTAACAAATATTTATTAAGATTCATTACAAAATTTTCCTGAATACCTAGATCAAGTCTATAGCAAGAAAAGAAAAAAAATATTTGAAGTTACTCTTAATTTGAATCTTAAGAACATTTATTATTGTTGTTTTTCTTTCAAAGCCAAAACAATTAGGTAGAGACAAGCTTCAAGCATCTATTTTCACTTAGTGTTTCTAGTCCCCCTCTGCTTTCTGCAGATGCACAGGTAACCTCTTGTTCTTCTCTTTGCAAGGCTTTTACATAAAGAAATATATCCCTCTCCTTAGAAAAAGTTAATATACTGAAAACAGGACTTAAGAATTGTAGTGAAAGAACCTACATATTTTATATGTAGGTTTAATATTTTCAGATTCCTACATATACCAATATTAGTATGCAAACAATAATAAAATTCTGAACAATAATATCCATCAAAATGTTCAGATATTGCATATTAATTTATCTTCACAACATATTTGTGAGATATTATGTAGCTCATTGAATTAGTCCATTAGCCATCTCAATTAATGAGAACAAGATGATCAAGCATCTGGAAAGAAGTAATAGAATAAGAATAACTTTGATTAACACACATTAAGGTCTGGAAAAGTCAAGGATAAATTTTTCTGCTTCACTATTAGGAGATACTCTCAGTTTTATTTTGAGCCCACTTATCCTTACTTTTGATCTAAGGTTAAGAAAATAAAGGCTAGGGTTATAGGACAGTAGTAGCATGTATGAAGCTCTGTGGTCAATCCCCAACACCATGATAGAGGGGATGGACAATTAGAAAAGTATAGGAAAAAAGACCAATAGACTACTGTTGATGAACACAATGAAAAGTAGTGGTCAGATGCAAAAATCCTCAAGAAAATATAAGCAAATCAAATCTAAAAGCATATTAAAAGGATTGTTCTTCATGCTCAAGTAGAATACATCCCAGGGATGCACAGTTGGTTTAATATAATATAGTATATTAACAATGAAGGATGAAAACCATATGGTCATCTCAATAAATTCAGAAAAGACATTTGAAAAGATTCAATATCTCTTCATGATAAACATTATGAGAAAATTTGGTATGGAAGAAACATACTGCAACATGATAAAGGCTATATATAACAAGCCAACACCTAATATAATACTGAATGGGGAAAAGCTGAAGGCCTTATCTCCAAATTGTGCAACAAGGCAAGGATCCCCACTTTCACCATTTTTATTCAACCTAGTCATGGAAGTGCCAGCCAGAACATTCAGGCAAGAGGAAAAAAAGGACATTTAAATTGGAAAACAAAAAATCAAATTGTCACTGCAGATGTCATGACCTTATACACAGAAAACTCAAAAGATGACATCAAAGAATTCGAATATATTAATTCAACGAAGTTCCAAAATACATGTAAAGATCAGTAGCATTACTATATGCCAATAGTGCATTATCGGAAATAGAAATCACAGGAAGTAATACCATTCACAATCGATAGCTACAAAAAATAAAATCCCAAGAGTAAATTTAACCAAGGTTGAAAGATCTCTAAGAAAAAATGATTAAACATTAATGAATGAAATTGAAAAGGACACAAAAACATTAGAAAGGTATCCCATGTTCATGAGTTGGAAGAATCAGTTCTTAAAATGTCTATATTACCTAAATAAACTTACAGATTCCATGTAATTCCTATAAAAATGTCAATAACTTTCTTCACTGAACTAGAAACAAAAGATCTACAATTTGTATGAAACACACACATACACATGTACTGAATAGCCATAGTCATCTTGAACAAAAATAAACAACAACAAAACAAGGTGGGGGCAGTACACTCCCAAACTTTAAAACACACCATAACGTTATAGTAATTAAATATCATGGTATTATCATAAGTACAGACACACAGATCAGTGGAAAAAACACTGCGAGACTAGAAATAAACATATGCATCTACAGCCAAATGGGCTTTGACAGGGGTTTTAAGAGCATGCATTGAAGAAAGAAAAGTCTAATAAATGATTCTGTGAAAACTGGATATCCACTTGTAGAAGACTGAAACTAGACTCCTGTGTTAGCTTTCATTGCTAGGACAAAATGCTTGAGAAAAACAACAACTTAAGAAGGAAAGATTTATTTTGGCTCTCAGTTTTAGAAGTTTCAGTCTGTGGTTGACTGGTTCTTTTTTTGGATCTGATGCAAAATAGAACATCATGCAGAGAATGTGGCAGAGGAAAGTTGCTCAGCTCATGGCAACTGGGAAGCCAAAAGAGATAAATGGAACAAAGAGGCCAGGGATGAGATATACCTTCCAGTGCATACCCCCAATGACCCACTTCCTCCAAATAGGACCCATTTTAGACAGTTTCTACCACTTTTCAATAATGTCATCAAATCATTAATCCATCAATGTATTAGTCCACTAATGAGTTCACTAATGAGGATCATGAGCCCTCACAATCCAATCACTTCCCAAGAGACTCACCTCTAACTTCTGCATTTGGGACTAAGTCTTCAACACAAGCTGTTGGGGGAGGGGCCAATCCAGATCCTAACCACAAAAATTCCTATTTCTCATAAATTACAAAAATCAACTCAAAATTGATTAAAGTCTTAAACATGAAGGCCTGAAATTGAAAAGCTCTTAGACGAAAACAGGGAAATGCTTCATGGTAAGGAGACCTCGAAAGCAAGGAAACAAAAGCAAACAGGCAAACCATATTATATCAAAATAAAAGTATTCTGTATAACTAAAGAAACAATCTTCAGAATGAAGAAACAACCTACAGAATAGGAGACTATATTTGCAAACCACATATGTGACATAGGGTTAATATCCAGAACATAAAAGGAACTCTGAAAACTCAGTAACAAAAACCAAACAACCTAATTAAAAATGGGTAGTAGACTTAGACATTTCTTGAAGACTTATATATGGCCAAAAAGTATATGAAAAAATAAAAAGCTCAACATCACTACTCATCAGAAAATTGCAAATCATAGCCCACAATGACATATCATTTCCTCCCAGTAAGAAAGACAGTTATCAAAAAGACTAAAGATAATGAATGTTTGTGAGAATTTGGAAAAAATGTTAACCTTGAACACCGTTGGTTGGAATACAAATTAGTACAACCATTATGGAAAACAGAATGGTGGTGGTTTAAAACAGAAGTACCACGTCCAGCAGTATTCAAAGGAGCTGACTGAGATCAATATATTAAAGTATCACACTCCTATGTTGACTGCAACACTAGTTATAATAGCCCCAAAATTGGAAATAACCGATACATCCACCAACTGATGAATGGATAAAGAAGATGTGTTACATATATACAAATGGTTCCATTTGGCTATGGAGCCATAAAGAACAATGAAATCCTGTAATTTGCAATTACACTATGAAACTACAGACTGTTATCCTTAAGTGAAATAAGCCAGACACAAGACAAGTTCCACATGATCTCATTCATGTAGAATCTAAAACCCAAATGATCTCATGAAAGTTTTGAGTGGAATGGTGCTTATCAGAAGCTAGGAGCTATAGTTTAGTGAGTAGGAAGGAGCTATTGATCAATGAGTACTAAGTTACAGTTAGGAGAAAGTAATAGTGACTACAGATCACAATAATGTACTATGCTGTCAGTGTAGCAGAATGTGATTTGAGTAGTTTTAAAATGAATAACAAAATTTGACATTTCTAAACTCCATACTTGTGAGCAGGGCTGATTTCATGGGTGTATGATCTATACAATTACACAAGGACCTTGGTCAGAAAGGCCTTGCACCTTAGTTTAATGCTTGTATGCCACCATATTGAAATTATTTATAGTTTTTGAATAAGGTGATCTGCATGTTCATTTTGTACTAGACCATCCAAGTTATATAGCCATGCAAAATATATAGCCAGTTCTGCTGGTAAGCATGCAGAATAAACTTACATGTACTAGGTAGTGTTTTGAACATTTTTCACATCTCTACCTGACTTGGTGCTTAACTATTGTACATGGTCAATAAGTTGTAGGGCTGAATTAAAATCTCACACCAAATGCTTAAAGAAAAAAATTTCTGTTGTTTCACAATTTAATAATATTGTTATCAGTTTACATTTTAGAGCCCAAAAACTTCCAGGCAAAGTGGGTTAAAAAATCTTTGTGGAATTGTATATTTTAAAACCAAGTAATAATTGAATCCCTGCAGACTAAACAATATCACTTAGCAGCCCGCACAACGTGAAAGACTAAAAGCTTTTAATTAGACTTTTACTCAATAGGGGAGGAAAAATAATTTAAAAGACGAGGGCTAACGCTGAATTGTTAGTTTTAACTTTGAACACAATGAAGAAACAATTTGGCTAAATTAGTTTAGCTGTGTATTCATTAGCCTTTAATAGAAATGTGAATGCAAACTGACTCCAGGTTATTGTACTTAGAGCCAGCTTTTTAATTAGTGATTGGCAAAATGTTTATCTAGTTTGTTGTTGGAATGTTGGACCATTTACACAACAGGACTGTTGTAAACCTTTATGCAATCTTAATTGGATCTTTTAGGAGAATAAGATTGCATGTATATAAAATCACAAACTATAGTAATAAAGTTAGCTAATTTATATCAAACATGGCACTTAGAAAGAAAAAAGTCATGCTATGTGACTCAATGAAGTGGAGAAATGATTAATAGTTATTTAAAATTAGTTAACTTGATGCTCAGTTGAACTTGGGCAAACATTTGTTATTAAAGGCTGCAGTTGGACAGATCTGACTTCAACATGATAGGTGGGTTTCCAATTCTTTACACTTACTATTCTAAGTTGAAGTTTCCTCGTCTTTAAAATGGGGGTTATGTAACAGGCCTTGAAGAATTAGAGATAATACTGTATATGAAAGTCCCTGTCATGGGCTGTCACCACCACCATCATCATCAGGTATTCTTTACTTTTCATATATTGAAGTTAAATTTTTTTAAATAGACGAAACTAATCTCCTGTTATAAAATTCAAAATATACACAAGAGCATGCAGAGAATAGTCCCCAGTTCACCATGGATAATATGGTATATTATATGCATGACTCAGTAGATTATTACATCATAATTGTGTTCCTTGGTTATATAATATAATGGCAATTTACCTTAGGGATTATTTTGAATCAATACAGTGAAGTCTCCATATAATTTTCAATGGATACATAGATAAGGATAATTAATATTAAGACATTATTGTTGGAGAATTAGGTTATTCCATGCTTTTGTAGTGCAAATATACTGAGGTAAGTGTACTTGTTCACAGAATATTGTGCATACATATGAAGATAGCCACATAACATTTTCTAGTGACTTTGTCCTAGAGTAATTGGTTTGCTTGTAATTTCTATATTTTAAAGTCATTTTCAGGAAATTATACTTCTAAATGTTTATATTTCTATTCCAAATCATACTCATTTTCCTACATTCATATTTTTATATGTAGTCTCTTATTTATATTGGTATCTTATGATTCTTTAATTTACCCCAGATGCATGGTTACTTCCATTTTTCATTTACTGTTAAATTATTTAATATGCTTCTCTTTTATTGTCTTCTTGTAAATGTTATTGATATATTGCTTTTTCCCAAAACAGACTTACATATCTATTTCAGTTATGTCACATCTTTGTTTCTAATTTTTAGTCTGCTGCCTCTTTTTCTTTGTGAATTATTTTCTCCAGGTATAATTTAACTATTTTTTCTTGTGTTTATGAGTTTTTAAGTATATGTAATTCCTCTGAATACTATTTTAGCTCTATATAATTTGATTTTTCTGATCAGTATTACAATTATTATTTTCTAGATATTCTGAATTGATTGGAAGGTTTTTCAATCACAAGAGTTTTTTAAGTTTTTAATTTCAAGGTGAAAGGATTTTTCTTTTCTCCTTTTATTTTCCTCTAAGCAGAGAATTTTTTTCTATATTTTGAAATTTATTTTTTGTTGTGCCCAATACATATTCATTACACATTATGAGTACTTTTACAAAAGGTCCATGCTCTGTTTTCTTTTAATATTTGCTATTTGTGTGTGTGTGTGTGTGTGTGTGTGTGTGTGTGTAGATCTTTTTTCATATACCTCTACTTATTTTTCATCATTTTAAATTTCTTAATTTCTCAGAGAAATAAGTTTAAATATCTGTCATCATTTGTATGTTTTGTATTTTGATCAAGATCATTTAACTCAATTATTCATGAGTGTTTAATATTTATTGTGGGTTCTACCAAAATTAATTTACTTTGTGTTGTGTAGACTTTCTGTTATACTTTAAGCCTCATTCATGAAGACAGTGTTTGTTAGATTTTTTTTGTTGGTTGGATTGAAATTGAAACACTTTTATGCATTCTCTTTCTTTCTCAGTGCTGGGGTTCAACCCAGAGTCTGTGAATGCTAGGCAAGCACTGTACTACTGATTTGCAAACCCAGTCCCATATTTTTTATTTTTAATTCATCTAAGTGATGTTTAGCATGTTCATATATTCGTGAAATTTAAAAAAATAAAGGAAAAATCGATGAAACAATGTGCTGCCTGAAAAGCATAATAAAATTGTTCAACTATGGATATTCTGAGATATACTGAGATACTGTGGGAGAGAAAGAGACAGAAATACTGAGAAAAAAATTACCTGTTGCAGGTATGGAATAAATACTGATTCTATAAGTATTAAAATAATAATAAAAATATTAGAACCACCTTTCTTTTTTTTTAATTGGTTGTTTTTTTCCCTACTTTTTATTGGTGCATTATAATTGTACATAATGATGGGATTTATTGTCACATAGTCATAGATACATACAATACAGCAATATTCTACCAACAAATTCAGTTACATCAAATAGGTGAACTATTTAAAAGGCAAAAAATAGAAAATCTAAGTAGCATTGTATCTAGTGGTGTGGGCATTGAAAGGAAAGGGACATAAGGAACCTGTGAGGTCATAAAAATATCCTATATTTAAATAAGATGATAGCTGTATTTGTTAAAAACTCATGAAATTACACTTTTAACAGATTTTTCACAAAATGTATATACCAATGAAACTGACTTACTTTAATTGAAAGCTGATCCTTAATATTGGAGGTGGAGAAGATTCTATATGTGAATAACAGACTCTTCATGGGGCACTTGGTTTGTCGTGGGAGATTTTAAAGTACAGTTCTAAGAGGAAGCGTGTTGCTAGATTTGGGATTTAGGTGTTTATCTGCAGAGCACCCATTTTATGAGGCTCATGACTTTCTTTCCCCACACAAAATTGTGAAACTTGGCCTAAGAGGTCCAAGGTTTGAGCAGCTTTAGACACAGAACTTACTTTGTCAACTCTCCATCAGGGATCTCTCTGTGATACCTGATTTCAGAATGAAACTGTAAGAAGGAAATGCATTCTTGGAATTAGTTTCAATTTAAAAGAGCTTATTTATTTCTATGGGAAAATAGGGCTGTACATCACATTTTTATCCTTTGCGTGTGTATGTATGTGTATATTCATATGTTTTATTTCTTCTTTTTATTATATTTTATCTTTTTAGTGTATCCCTTAATTTTATTTACTTTTATTAGTAAAGCCTATAGCTGAAAATATTGATGGATACAATTTTCTATATTATAATGATAACTGGTGCTGTGTCCAGATATGTAAAAAGACATTAAATCTGAAGGTCTTAAGTTTTACTCATAATAAATGATAAGCCACTGAGTTGAAAATAAAATATATTATTTTTTCATCCTGTGTAGATGCTAAGGTAAAATAAAGCTATTATGAGGTTTTTAATTGCATAATACAGAAAGAAGATGCTTGAACCTCTTTTCCTTGTTCTGCTCAGCTCATTCCTTACATTTGCTCAGTAACAAAAGAGGGTGTATTATTTCAAATAGTACAGATATAGGCTCAAATCCTGGCTCTGCCAATACCCTTGTCCTTGAGTGACAATGATCTGTTGCTCAACTCTCTTTTCTATTAAAATGGGGGAAAGAATAACAGAATAAAATAACATTACTTTTCATGAGTGAAAGAAACCACAGATCCTAGTCGTATCAGTAGGGTTTCATAGAGGCAATGTCATTTCAAGAACAACTGGAGCTTGAGAAACCAATTATATAATCCAAGTGAGTGGTAATTAGGAGTTTATATAGCATGAGGCCTCCAATCTGAGAAACCATCAGTATAAGATGCATCTTCTTTCTATGTACCATCACAAAATAACACAAAGCACAATCCAAATACACCATAGATTTTAAGATACGCTGAATTCAGAGATGCTAACATTTGGACAAATACATGTTAGAATTAATGAAATAATTCTAAGGAATAATAAGGTATAATGCTTACAATGAAAAGGACAAAGAGGCAAAAATCTTTGCCAGAATTTCATTACTGAATTTCAGAAGATAAAGTGGGAAAGGAAGAAATCACACATAGAGCTTTATTGATGCCAAGATTAAGAAAGTGATGAACCTTGAAAACTTGTTTGGAGTTTCTAGCACGGGAGCGCAGCTACTCCTATACTCTTCATCAAAGAATAGTCCTCCAGTCCTCCTATATCTGGGAAGATCGTCCTCTTTGACCCAGTGCTCAGCTTCTGGAGAGATGCACTTGGAGTGGTGAGGGAGGAAGGCTACACCCACCTAGCCAGCCAGATCAGCAGTATCAACCCTGGTGAGCAATGGGGTGACAGATGTCACAGGGAGAATAGGGAGGGATCTAGGGAGAAAACAACGTAGCATACTCTTTACTCACCTGAGAATACGATAATACATATACAACCATTTAATTCTGGAAAATTCACAATCTAAACATTTATATCACTTCTAGGGGAGAAATATAGGAGAATCAAGAGAGTAGGGTTAGGGGGCTAAAGCGATTGCTCAGCTGTTATAGCGCTTCCCTGGTATGCACTAGGACGCATTTCAAACCCCAGCACCACATACCCAATGAAGTGTCAGAGCAATAAAACCCAATGAAAAACTAAATAAAATTTATTCTCTCTCTCTCTTTTTCACTGTCCCTCTCTATCTTAAAAAAGAGACTGGGATGTGGGCAATGTGGGGGTAATTCAGTTTAAGAACATATTCCTATCATATTGTTACTTTATATGCATTTATGACTGTAGGATAACTCAACTCCTTAATAAAATTTTTTAAAAATGTCAAAAAAAGAAGAAGAAAATGATGGGAAGTCATAAAGAGTGCCTTTGTAACTTCTGCATGTTGTCAATCAAAGACTTGGGAATATGGAAGAGAGCTTGAAAACATGGCTGTTATTACAGAATGATATTGAAAATCGTCAATTTAAGGGCAATTGCTGAAGCCATGGGAATATATGAACTTGCTAACTAACAGAGGTTATAGAAAGAAAGAATAGGACCTCAGACAGGAAGCTATATTTTTGAAGGAGGATGAAAGAAGAAACAAACCAATAAAAGTTAAGTAGAATATAGAAAACCAGTCATGCTAAGATAGGGTACCCAAGCTAGAGAAGAAAATTTTCAGAAGAGTGAATTGGGCATAAAAATCAGTGGTTATATAGAAGGATAAAGAAAGTTAACTCCTGAAGAAAGGAGGGAAAAAAAGAGTTTCTGTTTCAGCCAAAGTTAATTAAATTAAGATTTTTAGGTGCTGAAAAATTCTCAAAAATAAAAAAAAAATAAAAAGCATGCTGAACAGATTTTATGTTCTTTTCTTTTTTGAGAAATTTCCAGCATTTAAGAGGGACACATTTTATTTTAAAAGCTAGCATATAGGTGTTTAGAATCTGCCCCAAATTTTTAAAAGCTAATGCATGCAATTTACTAGTAATCTTAACTGAATCTGAAGCTTAGCTGTCATAATAACTTCTCTAGTTCCCAGTACTGCAGATGGTCATTAAAATTTTCAGAGAAAAAATAAATGTAGCATCCAATATAAAAACAAAGAGAAAAACATTTCTAAATGAATAAATATTAATATGAATTGTATTATAAGTAGTTTCACACAGAGCATAAGAATACCTGATTGCATATTCTTTCAGATCCATAAGCTCTACCTGGTCATACCTTGTCATAGCCATATTTTCATTGAGAGGAAGTCCCTCTTCTTTTGCTCAGTGCCTCACCCATCTTAAAAGCAACCTGCTTATGTAATCTGAAGCAAATATTAGTACTTTTGTGTCTCCTTGTATATGTGGGCTTCATTATTCCCATGTACACATTCTTCAAGCTTCTATTGTGTTTTCCAACGAGAGGTGTAACCTATCATGCAGATTCATCCATCACTGGACATTATGTTCCTAAGTAAACTATAAAGGTAATCTCACCTCTAAAACCAAACCTGGAAAAAGGAAAGGAGGCTAAGGAGAAATAAATTACTTTATTCAAGTACCTCAACCTTGAGTATATCTAAACTGTCAAATTATGATAAAATGATCACCGAAGAGGCCTTAACGCAGGAAATATAGGTTCAAAAAGGAGGAACATAAACTAACCTTTGCTGAGCACTCAACTGTGAGCCAAATCTTCTTTCCATTGCACTACATACATTATTGGATTTAATTCTGAAAACTACAACTGTGAGTAATATATCCTCGGTCCCATTATATGTGCTCTAGTACTGAAGACCAAAGAGGTTATTCATTCATAGCTACGTTGTTATTGATCAAGATTCAAACTCTGACTCCAAATTTCATGACATTTACCCTATAATGTTAGCAACTTGAATACTGGGTAGAAGTGGGGAACAGGTTAATAGGCAGTTTTTATGGACTAATTATGTACATGAAGGCTCAGTTCCCCCCCCCCTTTTTTTTTTGCCATGGACTTATACAGACATTACATTTGCACCATGTGCTTCTGTGTCCGTTCTCACCTGCCTGCTGTACAATGACAACAAAAGCAAGATCCAAAAGCAATTGTCTTGGGCCCCTAATCTGTGAAAATCTGTGATAGAGGTATAGTAATATGTACTTCCAATATTGTTGTGAAGATTAGAGATCATCCATTTACTCAAAAAATATCTATTGAGCACATGTTACATTCAAATCACTCAGGTTTTTGAAACACCAAACACTGTACATGGCAGTTCCTGCTACACTAAGGACCTAGATCTCATTTCAAGGGATCATAAGAGAACTGAGAAGGAGCTACTTGAGGGGTTCCTCATGACATCTGAAAGATATCCTTTTCTCTTATCCTCTTGACAGTGTAGTTGTCACTGAAGATCTTTGGTGTATGCTTTGGCATGTAGTTGCATATCTGGGTAATGTGAGATTAATACACATGGACCAGAATGGTACCTGCACATTGTCCTCTATGTTGCTCGTTTTTCATAGCAGGCTGGAGCTATTATACAAAAGCCAGCCAAACTTAAATTCTTATGCATCTAATTGTATTAAACATAGCTCAAATAAACATATTGGCATCCATCTTGTAAAACTACACCCAACATCTGGTAATCATAGATAAGACAAACTTTGGAGACAAAAGCAGAAATCTTTTGTAAAAAACTAGATATAAGGTAAAAAGTGTAAACTCCCTGATCCTCACCCCACCAACCACACACACTCAGAAACAAAATTTCTAGTAAGCAACCATAAACAAAAGCTTTACTTAAAAACAAAATTAAATAAATGGGAAATTGATACTGATTGTGCCACTTTATATGCAAAAGTAATTAACTTATCCATATACTAACTATGGACATTCATAGTGAACAGTAGCTGTATTGCTGCAATTCTTTGTCAAGAGTTAATATATAGCATATTAGCATAAAAGAAGGTAATTTCTAGCAAGAAAAATCATGCGGTGCAAGCACATTTAACTCATTAAAATAAAAATTGAAAGGACTTTAGGGTGTTTTTTACATGTAAATAGAAACAGTTACTAATAAAACATTTCATCTAGCTTGTTGAAGCAGTAATTTATATATTATCTTAAATCTCCGGTTGATCACTTAATAGCTGTGAACCTAGACAAATTATTTGTCTTTTCTAGAAAAACTAGAAAGCGAAGCATTTAGGATAATCCACATGAAATTGCTGAGTATTCCACAGTTTTTGACCAACAAAGAGGAAATTTAATGTGGTGTAACCTAACAAGTAATTCTTGCATATCTACTGAGGGTCTTACTGAGAAGAACATCTACCACACCTCCTGGTGTACGGTTAACACATGATTTCCTCAATTTCCCCTCAGTTCTGCATGGATGATACTGACCTTGAGATATAACCCGTCCCAACTCTTTGTGTTAGTGAAGATAGCCATGGGATCGAAAACCAAATGAATCACAAGTGATAATCAGATTCTACAGCAGCTGAATATGGGTATAAATTACTATAGCCTACTAATTTTTCAGATAAGGAATCTAAATTTATCATCTAATAGAGAACCCCCTTCACCATTCTAGTTGAGGATCATGGTCTATGAATCTGTAATTTTTGTTACAGTGCTCATCCATCTAGATGCCACAGAATAGCTCTGAACCCAAAATTTTAATGCCAACACACATAAGAAACTTTTTGTGATTGTTTTGAAATTCAAAAGATAATGTAACATCAGTGACAATTTAAAATGACATCAATATATTAAACATTACAAATTATCCATTTTATAAAGTTCAGGGTACTAAGAACACTTATTTAGACAATAGATCCCTAAAATAGAGCTAAAACATTAAGTTAGCCATATAGATCTTAAAGCATTTTTTATACTACCTACTCTAAATTTATTTCCCTTATACCTACTATTTATATCTCTGTAAGGCCCCCAAGGCTTACTTATTCCATGAAAATGCTAACATATTAATACAACACCCACAAAATCTTTAAAAACTCAGAGTATTCTTTATTTTAGGCATATTTTTAATGCACTGTTAGAGTGTATATACCCCAAATAAGAATATCCAAATAAGAATACCAGCAAAATAAGAATACCAGCAGCAAGATATAGCAGAATTCTGTGACTGCTTGCATTAAAAAAAATAGTTACTTGTTAGTTTAATTAAAACTCTAGGCTTTGATTCAGAAAAAGGTTGACTGAAGTTTGATCTCAAGTAGATTCTAAGCTAGCTAGCAGAATGCAAATATATTAATATGTGGTCACTAATACCTAATAGCCTTGGAAAGATCTGGTAGAAAGTCAAGAATATATTTTCTGGGTATGAAATGTAAGCATTAGCTGGGTATGGTGGCGCACACCTGTAATTCCTGCCACTTGGGAGGCTGAGGCAGGAGAATAATAAGTTCAAGGTCAGCCTCAGCAATTTAACAAGGCCCAAGCAACTTAGTGAAATCATCTCTGAAAATAAAAAATATAAAGGACTGAGGATATAGCTCAGTGGTTCAGAGACCCAGGACCAAAAAGAGTAAGCATATCACAATATATTTGTCATATGCTCATATGTTGTTATTAATATTATTATATTACTTGAGGAACTCAGATTGCAAAGCTTTTAATGGTAATATTGTATGGTGCCAAGTAGGACAATAATTAAGAAATATAAAATTGCAACTGCTGCCCATTTTCAACAAAGAGAAAATAATTTGGCTGGGTTTTTATTTGCAATAGTAGCATTGTTATTCATAGATCTGAAGAAAAACAAAGTGGAAAAACTTTAAGAGGAAAAAGAGAAAAAGATTGCCTCAGAGATGATTTAACAAGGACACCAGAGTTAGAACCAAAGCATTTCTCTATCATGTGTTCTCAAAGTGTATTAAATGGCTTTTATTACTAGCTCTTGAGACCTAACAATCCCCGTATCCCTCAAGCCCTGTATCAACTATGCTGTACTCATTTCATAGCAGAGCTTGTTATCAGTACATTTTTTCTCATCAAATTTACAAGAATAATACAAAAACAGTTGCACTGTGAATTTTGCCTCTGAAACCCCAGTCAACCAAATGTAAAAGTGGCATATGGCATAGAAGCAAGCTACAGATGGCCCAACAACAGCCGTGCACATCTGGCACATAGCTGTTTGATTTTGTATTTGCCAACTTGCCAGATGACTCTTTCTGGAGAGAAGCCCAATAAGAGAAATTCACTCAACTTCATTCTTCCAAAGAGGCAATGTTTTAACCACTTTTCTCACCCTCATCTGTATGTCTCAAAACAATCATGGATTCTCAGCTCTTCTAAAAGCAAAGGAAAAAAATTACTCTTATTCAGTTTGATGATAAATAGGACCCAGTTCCCATGATTTTACAACCCCTGTAACCAATTCAGAGCTTTATCTTTGGAAAATACTTAAATAGCCTATAAACTGGAAGAACAATTGGCACAATTACGTAGTGGTATGAATAACTGATAAAAAAATTCCAGGAATATCACTTTCCCTCCAAAAGCTTTGCAGTTAGATATTAGAATCAAGCTGTCAAGATATTTTAAATCTCACCCAATTTGACACCAGGATTTCAGTTGGCATAGAATCTAGAGAAATCACTCTTTTGTTACAAAATTATTTTATGTAGTGGTTCTAGGAAAATAGCATATACTCTCTTTAAAAATGAAATATAAGCGCAAGATGCTTGAGCTAGAAATAACCTAGCTAATTTTTGCTAATACCCTGCTATTACTGATTCTCCCCATTTTTCAGACAATGTGACTAATCTTTGTGTTTATGTGACTTACTTTGGCTTACAACATTTAGGTGTATGTGACATGTGCCATTTCCATGTGAAAGTCTTAAGAGGGATTATATGATTTTCCACATTTCCTTCCTACTGATTAGGTGACTGTGGAAGCACATGTCCAGAAGGAGTCACCATCAACCTAGGTCTCTAAATATGAGTAAAGCTTTGCTACCAAGTCGTTTTGCATATACAGATTGAGTGAGAAACTTTTAAGCATGGTGATTTGGGAGTTTCTGACTGGACCATTGACCTTTCATTACTAGTACAAAGGCAAATATCAATGTGATGACTATACTTATTTCCATTTAAGAATAATGAAAATAATTAGAATGGAAAATGTTCTCAGGACAATAATCTTAGATGGTGATATCAGCAGATAACAGTATTTTATTGAGAAATCTAGAGTCTTCAGTTTCTGACCTTATAACGCCTCTTTCTCCTTGGTTGGCCACGGAAAGAAATGAAATCAGAGAAACTGGAAAAACAAATGAGACCTTTGCAGTGTAAAAATTAGAATCACACATTTAGTTCCTTTATATCTTAAGATATGAGTGTTAATAGTAACCCCCACAGGGGTCTCTAGAAATCAAATTTCCTCCAAGTTCCCAGCACAAAGCAGAAAACATGAGAATTCCTAGGGATCTTTTTTTTTTTTTTTTTTTTTTGATTACAAGGAAAAAATGTTTGGGAAATTACTAAGTTTTAGTTTTGTTTTTTAATTATTTAAATTCTACTCTTGATTTCTCTTGGGCTGATAAAAGTTAGAAACTTGATGTCCTATTGGAGTGAGGGGGCAAAAACATAGTATGGAAGAAGGACTATGTTAACAAATGGTGCTGGACAAACTGGACAGCCATATGCAGACAACTGAAATTAGATCCTTTCTCTCACCCTGCACAAGAGTCAAATTGAAATGGTTAAAAAAACCCTGTAAATTAAACCAGCAACAATAGAATTGCTTGAAGAAAAAATAGGATCAACACTGCATGACATGGGTGTCAGCACTACCTTCCTTAACAACACTCCCATAGTGCAAGAATTAAAAGCAAGAATAAATGAATGGGATGCCATTATACTAAAAAGCTTCTGCACAGTTAAAGAATTAGTCAAGAATGTTAAGAGAGAACATAGAATGGGAGAAAATCTTTACCTGCTACATCTCCAACAGAGGGTTAATATCCAGAATATAAAAAGAACTCAAAAAGCTGAACACTAAAACCACAAATAATCCAATCAATAAAATGGGCTAGGGAGCAAAATAGAAATTTCTCAGTTGAGGAAATCCAATAAGCCCATAAATATATGAGAACATCATCTACATCACTACTAATTAGAGAAATGCAAATCAAAACTTCACTGAGATTCCACCTCTTTCCTGTCAGAGTGGCAAAAATGAAGAATATGAACAATAACAGATGCTTGAGGGGTTGTGGGAAGAAAGGAACACTATCACACTGTTGGTGGGACTGCAAGCTTGTATGGCCACTCTGGAAAGCAGTGTGAAGACTCCTCAAAAAATTAGGGATGAGGGCTGGAGCGGTGGTTCAGCGGTTTCAGCGCTTGCCTGGCAAGCACGAGGACCCAGGTTCAAACCCCAGCACCATGTACACAACTAAGTGTTGGAGCAACTAAGGCCATGTGAAAAACTAAAGTTGTTTCTCTCTTTCTCTGCCTCTCTTACTGTCCCTCTCTCTTTAAAAAAAAATTAGGGATGGAACAACCTTATGACCCAACTATCCCACTCCTGGGTATTTTCCCAAAGGAGCTAGAATCAGTATACTACAGAGACACAGCTACTTAAATGTTTATAGCAGCTCATTTTACTCTAGCTAAATTATGGAACCAACCCAGATGTTCTTCACTGGACAAGTGGAATTAAAAACTGTGGTGCAAATATACAATGGAATTCTACTCTATTAGAGAGAATGATATCATGACATTTGCAGCCAAATGGATGGAGATGGAAAAAATTACGCTAAGTGAAATATCCCAAACTCAGAGACTCAAGGGCTGAAAGTCTTCTCTCATATGTGGAAGCTAGAACACAACCTGAGACAGATTGAAAGTTGGCTAAGCTAAATAATAATCTCAACATGGGTGAATTTTTACATGAGTAAGGGGAGCCACGGCTATGAAGGTGGTGGATGAAAGGAGGGGGGCAGGGGTTAGAAGGAGAGATTGGGGAGCTATCAAGTCATCTGGGTAGAGGGAGTAGGGAATTATCAATGCAGTTGGGAACTCTCGACATCCATGAAAAGCCCAACTAACATGGGGGTAAAGTAGGGGAAACATGGGAACAGGGAGAAGTCAAAGGGGGGAGCCCATGAACTGACATCAGCCTTGGCTTGCTTTGTCAATATCCATATGTTCATTAAAGCATAACAATGATTCCCTGCAATATGTAAGACTGTGTTGAACAAAAAAAAAAGGGGGGTGACTAACTTGGAAATGCTAGGTTTAGGTTGTGCCTAAACATGCCTACCTAAATTTTCCTTCAGTGTCTCGCATTCAATATGTCCTAAACAAAACAAATATCTTCTCAAACCTTCTTCTCCCACCAACATTCAAGTTTCTGAATCAAAGATCTATGATCCATTCTTGACTTCTCCATATTTCATGATCTACCAGATCTTGTCAGTTCTGTTTGGCCCCATCTTTCATTACCATTTCAGTGACTCTAGCTCAAGATTTTATGACATTTACTAAGTCTATTGTTATAGTCAGTTAATGTTTTCTTGAATTCAGACTTTCCTCTTTCTAGTCTATCCCTTCTTGATTACCAGAGAGAACTTTGGCTCTAACTTTTCTAGTTTTTAGTTTTTCTTCCTTTGACTGTGTATTTTAATATACAAGTTCCCAGCAGTAAAAATCTATTTATTAGTTGTCTTAATTTTTTCCTGCATAGGGGCTGGTGTGGTTGCGCAGTGGTTACAGCACTTGCCTGGCATTTGTGAGGACCTGGGTTCAAACACCAGCACCACATATACAACTAAGCACCAGAAAAATGAAACCTAGATGAAAAAATAAAGCTGATTCTGTCTTTCTCCCTCTTTCTCTCCTAAAAAAAAATTCCTTTGTAGACACACATGCTAATCTTATAGAAACTTCCATTTTTGCCTGTTATGCTAATGGTTTTCAAACTTTGAGGGAATAGGCAAAACTTGGCAAGTGTAGTTCACAAATGACTCAAATATGATTTTGGCATTTCTAACTCTGGTTGATAATAACTAACTTATTTAACTGTGTGATAAAGTCTAAATGAATCATTATTATTATTATTGTTATTATTATTATTGGTAATATAAATTGAACTCAGGGGTGTTTAACCTCTGAGCCACATCCCAATCCTTTTTTTTTATTTTTTATTTTAAGACAGAGTCTCAAAAAGTTGTTTAGGGCCTAAATTGCTGAAGCTGGTCTTGAACTTGCAATCCTCTGCCACAGCCTCTTGAGCTGCCAGGTTCACATCTAGCTAAATGAATTATCTTTGCATGAAAAATGCCTCCAGATATAAGAGTTGCCTCACTTCACAGTACTCCTTATCTGCTTCCCTCCTTTCCTTTCTCATACATATCACAGGGACATGCGTACACACATGCATTCACACACTTCCAACTTTACCAGACACCTTGCATATACCTAAATATGTCATGAATTTTCATCTCTTCCTGTGTTTGCAAATGCTTTGCACTACCAGGAGTATTTTTTTCTTAAATTTCCACTTAATATCATCACAATCATCATTTAAAATCCAAATATTACAACATTTATGAAGATTTGTTTTTCCTTTTTACCTCAACCCCTAAAATTACCTTATCTTCCCTTTGTGTTTTCATACTGGTTGGACTATGACTTATTTTATAAAAGCACTCATCCTGTCTCATCTGCTTGACTAGTGTATAATTTTTCTAGGTATCCCATAACATAGTACTACATGTTCAGCCATTCTATTGTATATACAAAGGATAATCATAAAGGTGAATGTGAAGAAATTATTGTCATTGGGAGCAGGAAGGGCTCCAAGTATTGGGAAACTAAGAAACATCATTGGAAAATGTAGACTCTACTGATAAAAAAAAAAAGAATGAGGAAGGAATGCTAAAAGTAAACCTTAGGACCATTGTTGGTGCTAGCTTTTTTGTAGCTGTGGTCTGCATCAGTTAGCTATTATCACACACTTTGTGTAACAAATGACGCAAACTTCTTTGACTTCAAATAGTATCTCTGACATCTGCTGTTTGGTTGGGAGTTTGCTTATTTACTCTACTTGAAATTTTTCTTGTACTGAGGCTTGTTACCCATTGTGGGTTGGATTCAGACAGCATCCACCCAGGGAAAGTTCTTTTCATTAGATTGCAAAAAGGCAAGTACAACACTGTAAGTCCACTTCAAGCCTTGGTATTTACTAGCATCCCCTTGACCAAAGAAAGTCACGTGGTTGAGCACAAAGTTAAGGTGGGGAGTTTACTCTACCTGTAGTAGGGGGACAACAATGTCACATTAGAGAAGCCATGTGACAGGATTCAGGAATTGGTGAGCCATTGCGGCCAGTAATTCAATATACCATAAAGTACTTTGAGATATTAATGGTATCTTTAAAGAAGACAAAGAAGTTCATTCTCAGTTACTACATAGCTTGTTTTATCTTTATCTAAATAACCCTTATTCAAACAAAATATAATTCTTCAAAGAGTTTTATTTAGTTATCAACAAGCATTTCATCCCCAAACAGAATCACACCATCTTTCCTCAATTTCAGTTCCCTTCCAGAACAGCATTGTATACCTGGCTTAATTGTACTTCTCTACAGATAGATCCCAATGTGGACAACACTCTGCATTGGACACGCTATTCTGCTTTCATAGCACTCTGAACTTTCCACATCTTTGAAAATTCCTGCTTACTTCACAGAAAATCGAGGTCTGCGGCTATATTATTAACTGCTGTAACTTGAACATCTAACATAGTATCTGGTACATGGTACCCACAAGTAAACACATGTTGAATCAAAGGAATAGTGTCCTTGGCTTACCAACAAGCTTCTTAGAGTTAAGTGATGAATATAATCCCAGAGGCCCAATATGAATAACTTGAAACTTATTCAGAATTTTTTTTTAAGAGAGAGGGGACAGCAAGAGGGAAATAGAAAGAATCAATTTTATTCAGTTTTTCATGTGGCTTTGTTGCTCAGACACTTTGTTGTGTACGTGGTACTGGGGTGTGAACCCACGTCCTGACGCTTGCCTCGCAAGTGCCAAAACTGCTAAGTCACCACTCCAGCCCAGATTCAGAAGTTTTTTAAAGAGAGAGAAGGACAGAGAGAGAGAGAGAGAGAGTGAGAAAGAGAGAGAGTGAAAGGGAGTGAGAGAGAGAGAGTGAAAGGGAATCAGTTTTAATTAGTTTTTCATGTGGCTTTTGTTACTCTGACAAATTTTAATGAGAAAGAATATTACTGGGTCTTAGGAGGGCCTTAGATTAGGTCAGGTATCCCAGTCACATATATGCTTAAAATATTCGGTATAAGAACCCAGGGCTCAAAGTGAACACAATGGCTAAGTCCATTTTAAGCTCACACTGGAGCTATTCTAGTCAGCAAAAAATACTTTTTTTCACCATTATATGTCTTTACAAGATAGAGTAGATTATACGCTCATTTAGGCTGATGCATTGGATCCATATCCTTGGGATCCAAATATGTAGGTTAAACTCACTTTGGAGAGGTCAGAAAAATATCTGAAAAATTGCATGCAAGTATTTTCTTGTTAGTAACAGAAATTCTCACGGAACTCAGAGTTAATTCAGATCTTTATCGGCAGCTTGAGTGAAAACTCCAGATGGTGTTCTGGGTGCCTAGTGAACTAACAGAGGCAGAAGCAGAAGCTTCTGTGTCTCCAGAGGAAGGTGTCATGAGGTCAGATGTCATGGAGAGGGCAGGATTTCAAAGAATGAGAGGCAAGACTGAAGCATTAGGCTCTTCAGGGGAGATCAACATGGATTCTGGGAAAATAATACTGCAAGTGCCTAAATTGTTAACATCTAATATAGCACGCTATTGAAAGCATTAAAATAATGAAGATCATATTAAGACAATGCTACTCCAGTTTTCTTCTCCCCACAAATGTCTTCAAGGGCTTGCTTAGAGTGCTCCAATTGAGTGGCTTTTGAGTTGAAGCAACATTAATTAGGTAGAACATAAATCATCCCAACTCCTTACCACAACCTTCAAAGTCTTTATGATCTACTCTCTTGGCTTCACTAGCCCCTTGTCATTTCAAAAGCATCTGGATCAATGTCTATCCAGATACACCAGTATCAATTCTGAAACTCAACTACACCAATTTTTTTCTTTCTTTCTTCCCTGTTTTTATCACTACTATTTCCTTTACTTGTAGGATTTCTTAAAATATGTTTCCATAATTACTCCATATCTTCATTCATATTTCTGTTTAAATTCTTTTCTGATTACATAATCCAATATCATCTCTCCACTTCAGTCACCTTCTTCCCCTCACTTTATTTTCCTTCACAACATTTATAATTCTCTAAAGTTATCTTAATTGTTAATAATACCTTATTAGAATATTCTCAGGGAAGAGATTCAACACATATCTTATGAATGACTATATTCATGAATGAACAAAAGAATCCAAGTGGAATAAACAGCAAAAACAATGTTGAATTTGAGACTACTGACAGAGTCTCAAAGGCAGGCACTACACCTTGTTATAGGATTGATTTCAAGTTGGGTGTAAGAATAAGTAGAATAATTAGGATTAGAATAATAATTGTAAATAAATATTAACTCACTTATATAGAGCATTTGGATGGCCAGGTATGGTGTAATGTACTTTATTTATTTATTTTTTTAAAGAGAGAAGGACAGTGAGAGAGAGAGAGATACAGAGACAGAGAGAGTCAATTTTTATTGAGTTTTTCACATGGCTTTCATTGCTCTGACACTTAGTTGTGTACGTGGGTGCTGGGGTTTGACGCATGCCAGGCAAGCACTGTAACTGCAGATCCACTGCTCCAGCCCCACTGTAATGTACTTTAAATGCATTAACTTATTTAATCTTCAAATATCCCTAGGAGATAGGACATGTACAGATAAAGAAATGGATAGTCCCAGTACCTAAGTTAACCATTGAAGGGATTTTGGTAAGTAAAGACCAGAGAAGTTTTACTTAAGTCATAAGCCCAGTAGCATGCTAACTCACTGAACAATGCATGCCTAGGTCCTTGTGTATAGTAGGCAAGCACTCTGCCACTGAACTAAATCCTCAACCCCTCTTTTGCTTTTTTTATTCAGCATTATGCCACTAAGCTATATATAGAATCAACTCATAGTTTTTCTTTTTACTTCCTTTTCACCCCTCATTTCTCTCTGGACTCATAGGGCTTAACACCTCCAATAAATCTTACTACAACTCTTCCTTTCCATCCTGGATCATTAGGACCTCGATGAACCACGAAGGTTCCGATGATCTCTCCTTAACAGGTCTCAAGTCATTGAGATCTTTCCTTTACACTCTGTCTATATGGGGTACTTCTTGGTGATCATCATGCTTTTCTTACTGTTCCTCATCTCCAGGTCTCTGTCACTGACTATTGCATTCCTAGGCTCCATACATGTTCTACCTAAATTTATAATCTTTTCAGAACATAATATTAGGTTATCCATATATGAATCAGAAATTCATGTTTACTTTCCAATATGTATTTACTTTCTGTTTTGTGTATTTTAATATTTTTATCAGAATTAATCATCATAAATCGTATTTATGGCTTTTCCAGATCCAATCTATTTTGCTTTCTCTCTTTCTCTGTCTCTCTCTCTCTCTTTTTAGAAAGAGAGAATGAATTTTTTCATCTGGTTTTTGTTTTTCTGATACTTAGTTGTGTATGTGGTACTGGTGTTCAAACCTGGATCCTTGTACATCCCATGCAAGTGCTCTACCACTGAGTTAATGCTATAGCCCCTCTCAAATCTTTTTGATTAAGAGCATTTCAGATAGGAAAAAACACCTCCTAGGGAACTTTTAAGAGTGTAATTTTCTGTTTTGGTTCCTGCACTTGGCAGATACACAGACATTCACATTCTTAGAGTCTACATGAAGCAGGCATATTTGTGATTGTGATCTGGGGCCTAGTTTCTTTTTTTCATTGTGTTCACCAAAACAGAATGATGAAAAAAGAAATAACAGCACATAAATTATGTAACCAGAAATAACAAATGGAGTCAATAGCTGCAATAATTAGAGTAGCACTGGGAAACTAAGGAGGGACTTGTCAAAAATGGGTCTCATTCCTAGGAATTAGGAATCCTGGCCTTGGAAGAAGGAAGGGATTGTAGGATAGGATTTTACTTTAAGATGTCACCTTCCAGTGCAGTGTTCCTTAAAAGCATGTCCTAATATATCCAATAAATATTTATTATTTATAATAAATATTAAAATCATTTATTTGGTAGTAGGTGATTGAACCCAAGGGCACTTAATCACTGAGTCATATCCTCAACACTTTTTCTTTTTTAAATTTTTAAGACAAGGTCTCACTAAGTTGCTTAGGGCCTTGCTAAATTTCTGAGGCTGGTTTTAACTCGTGATCCTCCTGCTTTAACCTCTGGAGTTGTTGTGATTATAAGCATGTGCCACAATGTCCACCATAATAAATAAAATTTATTATATGCAATAAATAAAAATTTATTATTTGTTAGGCAATATCATTGAGATTCAGCTCAATGTTTGTGGACTCATTTAATCCATCATTCTGATAGAAATAAATAAATACTAGCTCCAGTCTATGCATGCTTTCTTCTAATTCACAACTCTGATTGTGAGCCTGTCTAGTTACTTTTGACATATTTTCATGTGGTTCCTTTCATTTATATTCTTTCATATTGCTGGTCAAATATAAAATGACATGAAAATCAAAATTAAATAATAATCATAAAAGAAAAGCAAAAACAACTCACACCAACAGGGCTTTATAAGGAGGGGATTTTGTGATAATTGACACATATAATGAAGAACACCACTGGAAGAATAAATATCTATGTTGTTCTAATCAGAATTTATCTTAATAGGAAAAGCCATGATTAAAAAGGCCTAAGGTCATGGATCTGAAATTAATCCTATGCTAAATCTACACATCAAATGAACTTTACTGATGTTGGGAAAGACAATTTCAGAACCTAGCTGTGAGAAAATAATTTACAACATAGTGTGAAATAAAGGACTTTCTATACCTGAGCAACACAAAGGGCTAAATTTACTGTCGTCAATTACTTTTATACAAAAGCAGGGTCAGTCTTTGCCCCCAATTACTCATGTGCAGAAGCAGAACTGGTAGCAAGAATATCAACAGAACCTGAGAGGTTGTAAAAGAAACCTGGACATGAACTAAAAGAATAATATTGTCTCTTCATCTTCTGTCCTGGCACCAAGACAAGTAGCAAATAATACTGTCATTCCTTCTTCTGTCCTGGCACCAGGAAAGCTTTGTGAATGTAAGAAATCTATAGTCAAATT